>JAZHYW010039730.1:0-172803 GCA_037355805.1 Ixodes ricinus | reverse complement strand
GATTATAATGCAATTAAATGCAAAGGTGCAAGGGAGCTGGACAAGTATGACGAAAATAATCCCTGGACGAGGGGAACAAGAGGGACAAAGGACAAACACGAATCTCCAAACACAGCTAGGTGAGTGGTGCGCGACCGAAAAAATCCGCCTGGTCCGGGTATCGAAACCGGGACCTCTCCATTTCCAGTGGCGCGCTCTACCAACTGAGCTAACCAGGGGGTAGACATCAGTAGAGCAAACAGGGTTTATCAGCCTCCACCAGTCTAACACCAACAAGGGTGAAAGGCTTGCATTTTAAGGTTAGATTATAATGCAATTAAATGCAAAGGTGCAAGGGAGCTGGACAAGAATGACGAAAATAATCCCTGGACGAGGGGAACAAGAGGGACAAAGGACAAACACGAATCTCCAAACACAGCTAGGTGAGTGGTGCGCGACCGAAAAAATCCGCCTGGTCCGGGTATCGAAACCCGGACCTCTCCATTTCCAGTGGCGCGCTCTACCAACTGAGCTAACCAGGGGGTAGACATCAGTAGAGCAAACAGGGTTTATCAGCCTCCACCAGTCTAACACCAACAAGGGTGAAAGGCTTGCATTTTAAGGTTATGATTATAATGCAATTAAATGCAAAAGGTGCAAGGGAGCTGGACAAGTATGACGAAAATAATCCCTGGACGAGGGGAACAAGAGGGACAAAGGACAAACACGAATCTCCAAACACAGCTAGGTGAGTGGTGCGCGACCGAAAAAATCCGCCTGGTCCGGGTATCGAAACCGGGACCTCTCCATTTCCAGTGGCGCGCTCTACCAACTGAGCTAACCAGGGGTAGACATCAGTAGAGCAAACAGGGTTTATCAGCCTCCACCAGTCTAACACCAACAAGGGTGAAAGGCTTGCATTTTAAGGTTAGATTATAATGCAATTAAATGCAAAGGTGCAAGGGAGCTGGACAAGTATGACGAAAATAATCCCTGGACGAGGGGAACAAGAGGGACAAAGGACAAACACGAATCTCCAAACACAGCTAGGTGAGTGGTGCGCGACCGAAAAAATCCGCCTGGTCCGGGTATCGAAACCCGGACCTCTCCATTTCCAGTGGCGCGCTCTACCAACTGAGCTAACCAGGGGGTAGACGTCAGTAGAGCAAACAGGGTTTATCAGCCTCCACCAGTCTAACACCAACAAGGGTGAAAGGCTTGCATTTTAAGGTTGATTATAATGCAATTAAATGCAAAGGTGCAAGGGAGCTGGACAAGTATGACGAAAATAATCCCTGGACGAGGGGAACAAGAGGGACAAAGGACAAACACGAATCTCCAAACACAGCTAGGTGAGTGGTGCGCGACCGAAAAAATCCGCCTGGTCCGGGTATCGAAACCCGGACCTCTCCATTTCCAGTGGCGCGCTCTACCAACTGAGCTAACCAGGGGGTAGACATCAGTAGAGCAAACAGGTTTTATCAGCCTCCACCAGTCTAACACCAACAAGGGTGAAAGGCTTGCATTTTAAGGTTATGATTATAATGCAATTAAATGCAAAGGTGCAAGGGAGCTGGACAAGTATGACGAAAATAATCCCTGGACGAGGGGAACAAGAGGGACAAAGGACAAACACGAATCTCCAAACACAGCTAGGTGAGTGGTGCGCGACCGAAAAAATCCGCCTGGTCCGGGTATCGAAACCCGGACCTCTCCATTTCCAGTGGCGCGCTCTACCAACTGAGCTAACCAGGGGGTAGACATCAGTAGAGCAAACAGGGTTTATCAGCCTCCACCAGTCTAACACCAACAAGGGTGAAAGGCTTGCATTTTAAGGTTATGATTATAATGCAATTAAATGCAAAGGTGCAAGGGAGCTGGACAAGAATGACGAAAATAATCCCTGGACGAGGGGAACAAGAGGGACAAAGGACAAACACGAATCTCCAAACACAGCTAGGTGAGTGGTGCGCGACCGAAAAAATCCGCCTGGTCCGGGTATCGAAACCCGGACCTCTCCATTTCCAGTGGCGCGCTCTACCAACTGAGCTAACCAGGGGGTAGACGTCAGTAGAGCAAACAGGTTTTATCAGCCTCCACCAGTCTAACACCAACAAGGGTGAAAGGCTTGCATTTTAAGGTTATGATTATAATGCAATTAAATGCAAAGGTGCAAGGGAGCTGGACAAGAATGACGAAAATAATCCCTGGACGAGGGGAACAAGAGGGACAAAGGACAAACACGAATCTCCAAACACAGCTAGGTGAGTGGTGCGCGACCGAAAAAATCCGCCTGGTCCGGGTATCGAAACCGGGACCTCTCCATTTCCAGTGGCGCGCTCTACCAACTGAGCTAACCAGGGGGTAGACGTCAGTAGAGCAAACAGGGTTTATCAGCCTCCACCAGTCTAACACCAACAAGGGTGAAAGGCTTGCATTTTAAGGTTATGATTATAATGCAATTAAATGCAAAGGTGCAAGGGAGCTGGACAAGTATGACGAAAATAATCCCTGGACGAGGGGAACAAGAGGGACAAAGGACAAACACGAATCTCCAAACACAGCTAGGTGAGTGGTGCGCGACCGAAAAAATCCGCCTGGTCCGGGTATCGAAACCCGGACCTCTCCATTTCCAGTGGCGCGCTCTACCAACTGAGCTAACCAGGGGGTAGACATCGGTAGAGCAAACAGGGTTTATCAGCCTCCACCAGTCTAACACCAACAAGGGTGAAAGGCTTGCATTTTAAGGTTATGATTATAATGCAATTAAATGCAAAGGTGCAAGGGAGCTGGACAAGTATGACGAAAATAATCCCTGGACGAGGGGAACAAGAGGGACAAAGGACAAACACGAATCTCCAAACACAGCTAGGTGAGTGGTGCGCGACCGAAAAAATCCGCCTGGTCCGGGTATCGAAACCGGGACCTCTCCATTTCCAGTGGCGCGCTCTACCAACTGAGCTAACCAGGGGGTAGACGTCAGTAGAGCAAACAGGGTTTATCAGCCTCCACCAGTCTAACACCAACAAGGGTGAAAGGCTTGCATTTTAAGGTTAGATTATAATGCAATTAAATGCAAAGGTGCAAGGGAGCTGGACAAGTATGACGAAAATAATCCCTGGACGAGGGGAACAAGAGGGACAAAGGACAAACACGAATCTCCAAACACAGCTAGGTGAGTGGTGCGCGACCGAAAAAATCCGCCTGGTCCGGGTATCGAAACCGGGACCTCTCCATTTCCAGTGGCGCGCTCTACCAACTGAGCTAACCAGGGGGTAGACGTCGGTAGAGCAAACAGGTTTTATCAGCCTCCACCAGTCTAACACCAACAAGGGTGAAAGGCTTGCATTTTAAGGTTATGATTATAATGCAATTAAATGCAAAGGTGCAAGGGAGCTGGACAAGAATGACGAAAATAATCCCTGGACGAGGGGAACAAGAGGGACAAAGGACAAACACGAATCTCCAAACACAGCTAGGTGAGTGGTGCGCGACCGAAAAAATCCGCCTGGTCCGGGTATCGAAACCCGGACCTCTCCATTTCCAGTGGCGCGCTCTACCAACTGAGCTAACCAGGGGGTAGACGTCAGTAGAGCAAACAGGTTTTATCAGCCTCCACCAGTCTAACACCAACAAGGGTGAAAGGCTTGCATTTTAAGGTTATGATTATAATGCAATTAAATGCAAAGGTGCAAGCGAGCTGGACAAGAATGACGAAAATAATCCCTGGACGAGGGGAACAAGAGGGACAAAGGACAAACACGAATCTCCAAACACAGCTAGGTGAGTGGTGCGCGACCGAAAAAATCCGCCTGGTCCGGGTATCGAAACCGGGACCTCTCCATTTCCAGTGGCGCGCTCTACCAACTGAGCTAACCAGGGGGTAGACGTCGGTAGAGCAAACAGGTTTTATCAGCCTCCACCAGTCTAACACCAACAAGGGTGAAAGGCTTGCATTTTAAGGTTATGATTATAATGCAATTAAATGCAAAGGTGCAAGCGAGCTGGACAAGAATGACGAAAATAATCCCTGGACGAGGGGAACAAGAGGGACAAAGGACAAACACGAATCTCCAAACACAGCTAGGTGAGTGGTGCGCGACCGAAAAAATCCGCCTGGTCCGGGTATCGAAACCGGGACCTCTCCATTTCCAGTGGCGCGCTCTACCAACTGAGCTAACCAGGGGGTAGACGTCGGTAGAGCAAACAGGTTTTATCAGCCTCCACCAGTCTAACACCAACAAGGGTGAAAGGCTTGCATTTTAAGGTTATGATTATAATGCAATTAAATGCAAAGGTGCAAGCGAGCTGGACAAGAATGACGAAAATAATCCCTGGACGAGGGGAACAAGAGGGACAAAGGACAAACACGAATCTCCAAACACAGCTAGGTGAGTGGTGCGCGACCGAAAAAATCCGCCTGGTCCGGGTATCGAAGCCGGGACCTCTCCATTTCCAGTGGCGCGCTCTACCAACTGAGCTAACCAGGGGGTAGACGTCGGTAGAGCAAACAGGTTTTATCAGCCTCCACCAGTCTAACACCAACAAGGGTGAAAGGCTTGCATTTTAAGGTTATGATTATAATGCAATTAAATGCAAAGGTGCAAGGGAGCTGGACAAGAATGACGAAAATAATCCCTGGACGAGGGGAACAAGAGGGACAAAGGACAAACACGAATCTCCAAACACAGCTAGGTGACTGGTGCGCGACCGAAAAAATCCGCCTGGTCCGGGTATCGAAACCGGGACCTCTCCATTTCCAGTGGCGCGCTCTACCAACTGAGCTAACCAGGGGGTAGACGTCGGTAGAGCAAACAGGTTTTATCAGCCTGCCACCAGTCTAACACCAACAAGGGTGAAAGGCTTGCATTTTAAGGTTATGATTATAATGCAATTAAATGCAAAGGTGCAAGCGAGCTGGACAAGAATGACGAAAATAATCCCTGGACGAGGGGAACAAGAGGGACAAAGGACAAACACAAATCTCCAAACACAGCTAGGTGACTGGTGCGCGACCGAAAAAATCCGCCTGGTCCGGGTATCGAAACCGGGACCTCTCCATTTCCAGTGGCGCGCTCTACCAACTGAGCTAACCAGGGGGTAGACGTCGGTAGAGCAAACAGGTTTTATCAGCCTGCCACCAGTCTAACACCAACAAGGGTGAAAGGCTTGCATTTTAAGGTTATGATTATAATGCAATTGAATGAAAAGGTGCAAGCGAGCTGGACAAGAATGACGAAAATAATCCCTGGACGAGGGGAACAAGAGGGACAAAGGACAAACACAAATCTCCAAACACAGCTAGGTGAGTGGTGCGCGACCGAAAAAATCCGCCTGGTCCGGGTATCGAAACCGGGACCTCTCCATTTCCAGTGGCGCGCTCTACCAACTGAGCTAACCAGGGGTTAGACGTCAGTAGAGCAAACAGGTGTTTATCAGCCTGCCACCAGTCTAACACCAACAAGGGTGAAAGGCTTGCATTTTAAGGTTATGATTATAATGCAATTAAATGCAAAGGTGCAAGGGAGCTGGACAAGAATGACGAAAATAATCCCTGGACGAGGGGAACAAGAGGGACAAAGGACAAACACGAATCTCCAAACACAGCTAGGTGAGTGGTGCGCGACCGAAAAAATCCGCCTGGTCCGGGTATCGAAACCCGGGACCTCTCCATTTCCAGTGGCGCGCTCTACCAACTGAGCTAACCAGGGGGTAGACGTCGGTAGAGCAAACAGGTTTTATCAGCCTGCCACCAGTCTAACACCAACAAGGGTGAAAGGCTTGCATTTTAAGGTTATGATTATAATGCAATTAAATGCAAAGGTGCAAGCGAGCTGGACAAGAATGACGAAAATAATCCCTGGACGAGGGGAACAAGAGGGACAAAGGACAAACACGAATCTCCAAACACAGCTAGGTGACTGGTGCGCGACCGAAAAAATCCGCCTGGTCCGGGTATCGAAACCCGGACCTCTCCATTTCCAGGTGGCGCGCTCTACCAACTGAGCTAACCAGGGGTTAGACGTCGGTAGAGCAAACAGGGTTTTATCAGCCTGCCACCAGTCTAACACCAACAAGGGTGAAAGGCTTGCATTTTAAGGTTATGATTATAATGCAATTGAAATGACAAAGGTGCAAGGGAGCTGGACAAGAATGACGAAAATAATCCCTGGACGAGGGGAACAAGAGGGACAAAGGACAAACACGAATCTCCAAACACAGCTAGGTGAGTGGTGCGCGACCGAAAAAATCCGCCTGGTCCGGGTATCGAAACCCGGACCTCTCCATTTCCAGTGGCGCGCTCTACCAACTGAGCTAACCAGGGGGTAGACGTCGGTAGAGCAAACAGGTTTTATCAGCCTCCACCAGTCTAACACCAACAAGGGTGAAAGGCTTGCATTTTAAGGTTATGATTATAATGCAATTAAATGCAAAGGTGCAAGCGAGCTGGACAAGAATGACGAAAATAATCCCTGGACGAGGGGAACAAGAGGGACAAAGGACAAACACGAATCTCCAAACACAGCTAGGTGAGTGGTGCGCGACCGAAAAAATCCGCCTGGTCCGGGTATCGAAACCGGGACCTCTCCATTTCCAGTGGCGCGCTCTACCAACTGAGCTAACCAGGGGTAGACGTCAGTAGAGCAAACAGGGTTTATCAGCCTCCACCAGTCTAACACCAACAAGGGTGAAAGGCTTGCATTTAAGGTTATGATTATAATGCAATTAAATGCAAAGGTGCAAGCGAGCTGGACAAGAATGACGAAAATAATCCCTGGACGAGGGGAACAAGAGGGACAAAGGACAAACACGAATCTCCAAACACAGCTAGGTGAGTGGTGCGCGACCGAAAAAATCCGCCTGGTCCGGGTATCGAAACCCGGACCTCTCCATTTCCAGGTGGCGCGCTCTACCAACTGAGCTAACCAGGGGTAGACGTCGGTAGAGCAAACAGGGTTTTATCAGCCTCCACCAGTCTAACACCAACAAGGGTGAAAGGCTTGCATTTTAAGGTTATGATTATAATGCAATTAAATGCAAAGGTGCAAGGGAGCTGGACAAGAATGACGAAAATAATCCCTGGACGAGGGAACAAGAGGGACAAAGGACAAACACGAATCTCCAAACACAGCTAGGTGAGTGGTGCGCGACCGAAAAAATCCGCCTGGTCCGGGTATCGAAACCCGGACCTCTCCATTTCCAGTGGCGCGCTCTACCAACTGAGCTAACCAGGGGGTAGACGTCAGTAGAGCAAACAGGGTTTATCAGCCTCCACCAGTCTAACACCAACAAGGGTGAAAGGCTTGCATTTTAAGGTTATGATTATAATGCAATTAAATGCAAAGGTGCAAGGGAGCTGGACAAGAATGACGAAAATAATCCCTGGACGAGGGAACAAGAGGGACAAAGGACAAACACGAATCTCCAAACACAGCTAGGTGAGTGGTGCGCGACCGAAAAAATCCGCCTGGTCCGGGTATCGAAACCCGGACCTCTCCATTTCCAGTGGCGCGCTCTACCAACTGAGCTAACCAGGGGGTAGACATCGGTAGAGCAAACAGGGTTTATCAGCCTCCACCAGTCTAACACCAACAAGGGTGAAAGGCTTGCATTTTAAGGTTATGATTATAATGCAATTAAATGCAAAGGTGCAAGCGAGCTGGACAAGAATGACGAAAATAATCCCTGGACGAGGGGAACAAGAGGGACAAAGGACAAACACGAATCTCCAAACACAGCTAGGTGAGTGGTGCGCGACCGAAAAAATCCGCCTGGTCCGGGTATCGAAACCCGGACCTCTCCATTTCCAGTGGCGCGCTCTACCAACTGAGCTAACCAGGGGTAGACGTCGGTAGAGCAAACAGGTTTTATCAGCCTCCACCAGTCTAACACCAACAAGGGTGAAAGGCTTGCATTTTAAGGTTATGATTATAATGCAATTAAATGCAAAGGTGCAAGCGAGCTGGACAAGAATGACGAAAATAATCCCTGGACGAGGGGAACAAGAGGGACAAAGGACAAACACGAATCTCCAAACACAGCTAGGTGAGTGGTGCGCGACCGAAAAAATCCGCCTGGTCCGGGTATCGAAACCGGGACCTCTCCATTTCCAGTGGCGCGCTCTACCAACTGAGCTAACCAGGGGTAGACGTCGGTAGAGCAAACAGGTTTTATCAGCCTCCACCAGTCTAACACCAACAAGGGTGAAAGGCTTGCATTTTAAGGTTATGATTATAATGCAATTAAATGCAAAGGTGCAAGGGAGCTGGACAAGAATGACGAAAATAATCCCTGGACGAGGGGAACAAGAGGGACAAAGGACAAACACGAATCTCCAAACACAGCTAGGTGAGTGGTGCGCGACCGAAAAATCCGCCTGGTCCGGGTATCGAAACCCGGACCTCTCCATTTCCAGTGGCGCGCTCTACCAACTGAGCTAACCAGGGGTAGACGTCAGTAGAGCAAACAGGGTTTTATCAGCCTCCACCAGTCTAACACCAACAAGGGTGAAAGGCTTGCATTTTAAGGTTATGATTATAATGCAATTAAATGCAAAGGTGCAAGCGAGCTGGACAAGAATGACGAAAATAATCCCTGGACGAGGGGAACAAGAGGGACAAAGGACAAACACAAATCTCCAAACACAGCTAGGTGAGTGGTGCGCGACCGAAAAATCCGCCTGGTCCGGGTATCGAAACCGGGACCTCTCCATTTCCAGTGGCGCGCTCTACCAACTGAGCTAACCAGGGGGTAGACGTCAGTAGAGCAAACAGGTTTTATCAGCCTCCACCAGTCTAACACCAACAAGGGTGAAAGGCTTGCATTTTAAGGTTATGATTATAATGCAATTAAATGCAAAGGTGCAAGCGAGCTGGACAAGAATGACGAAAATAATCCCTGGACGAGGGGAACAAGAGGGACAAAGGACAAACACGAATCTCCAAACACAGCTAGGTGAGTGGTGCGCGACCGAAAAATCCGCCTGGTCCGGGTATCGAAACCCGGACCTCTCCATTTCCAGTGGCGCGCTCTACCAACTGAGCTAACCAGGGGTAGACGTCAGTAGAGCAAACAGGTTTTATCAGCCTCCACCAGTCTAACACCAACAAGGGTGAAAGGCTTGCATTTTAAGGTTATGATTATAATGCAATTGAAATGAAAAGGTGCAAGGGAGCTGGACAAGAATGACGAAAATATTCCCTGGACGAGGGGAACAAGAGGGACAAAGGACAAACACGAATCTCCAAACACAGCTAGGTGAGTGGTGCGCGACCGAAAAAATCCGCCTGGTCCGGGTATCGAAACCCGGACCTCTCCATTTCCAGTGGCGCGCTCTACCAACTGAGCTAACCAGGGGGTAGACGTCAGTAGAGCAAACAGGTTTTATCAGCCTCCACCAGTCTAACACCAACAAGGGTGAAAGGCTTGCATTTTAAGGTTATGATTATAATGCAATTGAAATGAAAAGGTGCAAGGGAGCTGGACAAGAATGACGAAAATAATCCCTGGACGAGGGGAACAAGAGGGACAAAGGACAAACACGAATCTCCAAACACAGCTAGGTGAGTGGTGCGCGACCGAAAAAATCCGCCTGGTCCGGGTATCGAAACCCGGGACCTCTCCATTTCCAGTGGCGCGCTCTACCAACTGAGCTAACCAGGGGGTAGACGTCGGTAGAGCAAACAGGTTTTATCAGCCTCCACCAGTCTAACACCAACAAGGGTGAAAGGCTTGCATTTTAAGGTTATGATTATAATGCAATTAAATGCAAAGGTGCAAGCGAGCTGGACAAGAATGACGAAAATAATCCCTGGACGAGGGGAACAAGAGGGACAAAGGACAAACACGAATCTCCAAACACAGCTAGGTGAGTGGTGCGCGACCGAAAAAATCCGCCTGGTCCGGGTATCGAAACCCGGACCTCTCCATTTCCAGTGGCGCGCTCTACCAACTGAGCTAACCAGGGGTAGACGTCAGCAGAGCAAACAGGTTTTATCAGCCTCCACCAGTCTAACACCAACAAGGGTGAAAGGCTTGCATTTTAAAGTTATGATTATAATGCAATTGAAATGAAAAGGTGCAAGCGGAGCTGGACAAGAATGACGAAAATATTCCCTGGACGAGGGGAACAAGAGGGACAAAGGACAAACACGAATCTCCAAACACAGCTAGGTGAGTGGTGCGCGACCGAAAAAATCCGCCTGGTCCGGGTATCGAAACCGGGACCTCTCCATTTCCAGTGGCGCGCTCTACCAACTGAGCTAACCAGGGGGTAGACGTCGGTAGAGCAAACAGGTTTTATCAGCCTCCACCAGTCTAACACCAACAAGGGTGAAAGGCTTGCATTTTAAGGTTATGATTATAATGCAATTGAAATGAAAAGGTGCAAGGGAGCTGGACAAGAATGACGAAAATATTCCCTGGACGAGGGGAACAAGAGGGACAAAGGACAAACACGAATCTCCAAACACAGCTAGGTGAGTGGTGCGCGACCGAAAAAATCCGCCTGGTCCGGGTATCGAAACCGGGACCTCTCCATTTCCAGTGGCGCGCTCTACCAACTGAGCTAACCAGGGGGTAGACGTCGGTAGAGCAAACAGGTTTTATCAGCCTCCACCAGTCTAACACCAACAAGGGTGAAAGGCTTGCATTTTAAGGTTATGATTATAATGCAATTAAATGAAAAGGTGCAAGCGAGCTGGACAAGAATGACGAAAATAATCCCTGGACGAGGGGAACAAGAGGGACAAAGGACAAACACGAATCTCCAAACACAGCTAGGTGAGTGGTGCGCGACCGAAAAAATCCGCCTGGTCCGGGTATCGAAACCCGGACCTCTCCATTTCCAGTGGCGCGCTCTACCAACTGAGCTAACCAGGGGGTAGACGTCGGTAGAGCAAACAGGTTTTATCAGCCTCCACCAGTCTAACACCAACAAGGCTGAAAGGCTTGCATTTTAAGGTTATGATTATAATGCAATTGAATGCAAAGGTGCAAGCGAGCTGGACAAGAATGACGAAAATAATCCCTGGAGAAGGGGAACAAGAGGGACAAAGGACAAACACGAATCTCCAAACACAGCTAGGTGACTGGTGCGCGACCGAAAAATCCGCCTGATCCGGGTATCGAAACCGGGACCTCTCCATTTCCAGTGGCGCGCTCTACCAACTGAGCTAACCAGGGGTAGACGTCGGTAGAGCAAACAGGTTTTATCAGCCGCCACCAGTCTAACACCAACAAGGGTGAAAGGCTTGCATTTTAAGGTTATGATTATAATGCAATTAAATGAAAAGGTGCAAGCGAGCTGGACAAGAATGACGAAAATAATCCCTGGACGAGGGGAACAAGAGGGACAAAGGACAAACACGAATCTCCAAACACAGCTAGGTGACTGGTGCGCGACCGAAAAAATCCGCCTGGTCCGGGTATCGAAACCGGGACCTCTCCATTTCCAGTGGCGCGCTCTACCAACTGAGCTAACCAGGGGTAGACGTCGGTAGAGCAAACAGGTTTTATCAGCCGCCACCAGTCTAACACCAACAAGGGTGAAAGGCTTGCATTTTAAGGTTAGTGATTATAATGCAATTAAATGAAAAGGTGCAAGCGAGCTGGACAAGAATGACGAAAATAATCCCTGGACGAGGGGAACAAGAGGGACAAAGGACAAACACAAATCTCCAAACACAGCTAGGTGAGTGGTACGCGACCGAAAAAATCCGCCTGGTCCGGGTATCGAAACCCGGACCTCTCCATTTCCAGTGGCGCGCTCTACCAACTGAGCTAACCAGGGGGTAGACATCGGTAGAGCAAACAGGTTTTATCAGCCTCCACCAGTCTAACACCAACAAGGGTGAAAGGCTTGCATTTTAAGGTTATGATTATAATGCAATTAAATGCAAAGGTGCAAGGGAGCTGGACAAGAATGACGAAAATAATTCCTGGACGAGGGGAACAAGAGGGACAAAGGACAAACACGAATCTCCAAACACAGCTAGGTGAGTGGTGCGCGACCGAAAAAATCCGCCTGGTCCGGGTATCGAAACCCGGACCTCTCCATTTCCAGTGGCGCGCTCTACCAACTGAGCTAACCAGGGGGTAGACGTCGGTAGAGCAAACAGGTTTTATCAGCCTCCACCAGTCTAACACCAACAAGGGTGAAAGGCTTGCATTTTAAGGTTATGATTATAATGCAATTAAATGCAAAGGTGCAAGCGGAGCTGGACAAGAATGACGAAAATAATCCCTGGACGAGGGGAACAAGAGGGACAAAGGACAAACACGAATCTCCAAACACAGCTAGGTGAGTGGTGCGCGACCGAAAAAATCCGCCTGGTCCGGGTATCGAAACCCGGACCTCTCCATTTCCAGTGGAGCGCTCTACCAACTGAGCTAACCAGGGGGTAGACGTCGGTAGAGCAAACAGGGTTTATCAGCCTCCACCAGTCTAACACCAACAAGGGTGAAAGGCTTGCATTTTAAGGTTATGATTATAATGCAATTAAATGCAAAGGTGCAAGCGGAGCTGGACAAGAATGACGAAAATAATCCCTGGACGAGGGGAACAAGAGGGACAAAGGACAAACACGAATCTCCAAACACAGCTAGGTGAGTGGTGCGCGACCGAAAAAATCCGCCTGGTCCGGGTATCAGACTCGGGACCTCTCCATTTCCAGTGGCGCGCTCTACCAACTGAGCTAACCAGGGGTAGACATCAGTGAGCAAACAGGGTTTATCAGCCTCCACCAGTCTAACACCAACAAGGGTGAAAGGCTTGCATTTTAAGGTTATGATTATAATGCAATTAAATGCAAAGGTGCAAGGGAGCTGGACAAGAATGACGAAAATAATCCCTGGACGAGGGGAACAAGAGGGACAAAGGACAAACACGAATCTCCAAACACAGCTAGGTGAGTGGTGCGCGACCGAAAAAATCCGCCTGGTCCGGGCATCGAAGCCCGGACCTCTCCATTTCCAGTGGCGCGCTCTACCAACTGAGCTAACCAGGGGTGGACGTCAGTAGAGCAAACAGGGTTTATCAGCCTCCACCAGTCTAACACCAACAAGGGTGAAAGGCTTGCATTTTAAGGTTATGATTATAATGCAATTAAATGCAAAGGTGCAAGCGAGCTGGACAAGAATGACGAAAATAATCCCTGGACGAGGGGAACAAGAGGGACAAAGGACAAACACGAATCTCCAAACACAGCTAGGTGAGTGGTGCGCGACCGAAAAAATCCGCCTGGTCCGGGTATCGAAACCCGGACCTCTCCATTTCCAGTGGAGCGCTCTACCAACTGAGCTAACCAGGGGTAGACGTCGGTAGAGCAAACAGGTTTTATCAGCCTCCACCAGTCTAACACCAACAAGGGTGAAAGGCTTGCATTTTAAGGTTATGATTATAATGCAATTAAATGCAAAGGTGCAAGGGAGCTGGACAAGAATGACGAAAATAATCCCTGGACGAGGGGAACAAGAGGGACAAAGGACAAACACGAATCTCCAAACACAGCTAGGTGAGTGGTGCGCGACCGAAAAAATCCGCCTGGTCCGGGTATCGAAACCGGGACCTCTCCATTTCCAGTGGCGCGCTCTACCAACTGAGCTAACCAGGGGGTAGACGTCAGTAGAGCAAACAGGGTTTATCAGCCTCCACCAGTCTAACACCAACAAGGGTGAAAGGCTTGCATTTTAAGGTTATGATTATAATGCAATTAAATGCAAAGGTGCAAGGGAGCTGGACAAGAATGACGAAAATAATCCCTGGACGAGGGGAACAAGAGGGACAAAGGACAAACACGAATCTCCAAACACAGCTAGGTGACTGGTGCGCGACCGAAAAAATCCGCCTGGTCGGGTATCGAAACCCGGACCTCTCCATTTCCAGTGGCGCGCTCTACCAACTGAGCTAACCAGGGGGTAGACGTCAGTAGAGCAAACAGGTTTTATCAGCTGCCACCAGTCTAACACCAACAAGGTGAAAGGCTTGCATTTTAAGGTTATGATTATAATGCAATTAAATGCAAAGGTGCAAGCGAGCTGGACAAGAATGACGAAAATAATCCCTGGACGAGGGGAACAAGAGGGACAAAGGACAAACACGAATCTCCAAACACAGCTAGGTGAGTGGTGCGCGACCGAAAAAATCCGCCTGGTCCGGGTATCGAAACCCGGACCTCTCCATTTCCAGTGGAGCGCTCTACCAACTGAGCTAACCAGGGGGTAGACATCAGTAGAGCAAACAGGGTTTATCAGCCTCCACCAGTCTAACACCAACAAGGGTGAAAGGCTTGCATTTTAAGGTTAGAATTATAATGCAATTAAATGCAAAGGTGCAAGGGAGCTGGACAAGAATGACGAAAATAATCCCTGGACGAGGGGAACAAGAGGGACAAAGGACAAACACGAATCTCCAAACACAGCTAGGTGAGTGGTGCGCGACCGAAAAAACCGCCTGGTCCGGGTATCGAAACCCGGGACCTCTCCATTTCCAGTGGCGCGGCTCTACCAACTGAGCTAACCAGGGAGTAGACATCAGTAGAGCAAACAGGGTTTATCAGCCTCCACCAGTCTAACACCAACAAGGGTGAAAGGCTTGCATTTTAAGGTTATGATTATAATGCAATTAAATGCAAAGGTGCAAGGGAGCTGGACAAGAATGACGAAAATAATCCCTGGACGAGGGGAACAAGAGGGACAAAGGACAAACACGAATCTCCAAACACAGCTAGGTGACTGGTGCGCGACCGAAAAAATCCGCCTGGTCCGGGTATCGAAACCGGGACCTCTCCATTTCCAGTGGCGCGCTCTACCAACTGAGCTAACCAGGGGGTAGACGTCAGTAGAGCAAACAGGTGTTTATCAGCCTGCCACCAGTCTAACACCAACAAGGGTGAAAGGCTTGCATTTTAAGGTTGATTATAATGCAATTAAATGCAAAGGTGCAAGGGAGCTGGACAAGTATGACGAAAATAATCCCTGGACGAGGGGAACAAGAGGGACAAAGGACAAACACGAATCTCCAAACACAGCTAGGTGACTGGTGCGCGACCGAAAAAATCCGCCTGGTCCGGGTATCGAAACCCGGACCTCTCCATTTCCAGTGGAGCGCTCTACCAACTGAGCTAACCAGGGGGTAGACGTCAGTAGAGCAAACAGGTTTTATCAGCCTGCCACCAGTCTAACACCAACAAGGGTGAAAGGCTTGCATTTTAAGGTTATCATTATAATGCAATTAAATGCAAAGGTGCAAGCGAGCTGGACAAGAATGACGAAAATAATCCCTGGACGAGGGGAACAAGAGGGACAAAGGACAAACACGAATCTCCAAACACAGGCTAAGGTGAGCTGGTGCGCGACCGAAAAATTCGCCTGGTCCGGGTATCGAAACCCGGACCTCTCCATTTCCAGTGGAGCGCTCTACCAACTGAGCTAACCAGGAGTTAGACGTCGATAGAGCTAAACAGGATTTTATCAGCTGCCACCAGTACTAACACCAACAAGGGTGAAAGGCTTGCATTTTAAGGTTATGATTATAATGCAATTAAATGCAAAGGTGCAAGCGAGCTGGACAAGAATGACGAAAATAATCCCTGGACGAGGGGAACAAGAGGGACAAAGGACAAACACGAATCTCCAAACACAGCTAGGTGACTGGTGCGCGACCGAAAAATCCGCCTGGTCCGGGTATCGAAACCGGGACCTCTCCATTTCCAGTGGAGCGCTCTACCAACTGAGCTAACCAGGGGTTAGACGTCAGTAGAGCAAACAGGTTTATCAGCCTGCCACCAGTCTAACACCAACAAGGGTGAAAGGCTTGCATTTTAAGGTTATGATTATAATGCAATTAAATGCAAAGGTGCAAGCGAGCTGGACAAGAATGACGAAAATAATCCCTGGAAGAAGGGAACAAGAGGGACAAAGGACAAACACGAATCTCCAAACACAGCTAGGTGACTGGTGCGCGACCGAAAAAATCCGCCTGGTCCGGGTATCGAAACCCGGACCTCTCCATTTCCAGTGGAGCGCTCTACCAACTGAGCTAACCAGGGGTTAGACGTCAGTAGAGCAAGCAGAGTTTTATCAGCTGCCACCAGTCTAACACCAACAAGGGTGAAAGGCTTGCATTTTAAGGTTATGATTATAATGCAATTAAATGCAAAGGTGCAAGCGAGCTGGACAAGAATGACGAAAATAATCCCTGGACGAAGGGGAACAAGAGGGACAAAGGACAAACACGAATCTCCAAACACAGCTAGGTGACTGGTGCGCGACCGAAAAACCGCCTGGTCCGGTGTATCGGAACCCGGGACCTCTCCATTTCCAGTGGAGCGCTCTACCAACTGAGCTAACCAGGAGTTAGACGTCAGTAGAGCAAACAGGTTTTATCAGCTGCCACCAGTCTAACACCAACAAGGGTGAAAGGCTTGCATTTTAAGGTTATGGATCATAATGCAATTAAATGCAAAGGTGCAAGCGAGCTGGACAAGAATGACGAAAATAATCCCTGGACGAAGGGGAACAAGAGGGACAAAGGGCAAACACGAATCTCCAAACACGGCTAGGTGACTGGTGCGCGACCGAAAAAATCCGCCTGGTCCGGGTATCGAAACCCGGACCTCTCCATTTCAGTGGAGCGCTCTACCAACTGAGCTAACCAGGGGTTAGACGTCAGTAGAGCAAACAGGTTTTATCAGCTGCCACCAGTCTAACACCAACAAGGGTGAAAGGCTTGCATTTTAAGGTTATGATTATAATGCAATTAAATGCAAAGGTGCAAGCGAGCTGGACAAGAATGACGAAAATAATCCCTGGACGAAGGGGAACAAGAGGGACAAAGGACAAACACAAATCTCCAAACACAGCTAGGTGACTGGTGCGCGACCGAAAAAATCCGCCTGGTCCGGGTATCGAGACCCGGACCTCTCCATTTCCAGTGGCGCGCTCTACCAACTGAGCTAACCAGGGGTTAGACGTCAGTAGAGCAAACAGGTTTTATCAGCTGCCACCAGTCTAACACCAACAAGGGTGAAAGGCTTGCATTTTGAGGTTATGATTATAATGCAATTAAATGCAAAGGTGCAAGCGAGCTGGACAAGAATGACGAAAATAATCCCTGGACGAAGGGGAACAAGAGGGACAAAGGACAAACACGAATCTCCAAACACAGCTAGGTGACTGGTGCGCGACCGAAAAAATCCGCCTGGTCCGGGTATCGAAACCCGGGACCTCTCCATTTCCAGTGGAGCGCTCTACCAACTGAGCTAACCAGGGGTTAGACGTCAGTAGAGCAAACAGGTTTTATCAGCTGCCACCAGTCTAACACCAACAAGGGTGAAAGGCTTGCATTTTAAGGTTATGATTATAATGCAATTAAATGCAAAGGTGCAAGCGAGCTGGACAAGAATGACGAAAATAATCCCTGGACGAAGGGGAACAAGAGGGACAAAGGACAAACACGAATCTCCAAACACAGCTAGGTGACTGGTGCGCGACCGAAAAAATCCGCCTGGTCCGGGTATCGAACCCGGGACCTCTCCATTTCCAGTGGCGCGCTCTACCAACTGAGCTAACCAGGGGTTAGACGTCAGTAGAGCAAACAGGTTTTATCAGCCGCCACCAGTCTAACACCAACAAGGGTGAAAGGCTTGCATTTTAAGGTTATGATTATAATGCAATTAAATGCAAAGGTGCAAGCTGAGCTGGACAAGAATGACGAAAATAATCCCTGGAGAAGGAGAACAAGAGGGACAAAGGACAAACACGAATCTCCAAACACAGCTAGGTGACTGGTGCGCGACCGAAAAAATCCGCCTGGTCCGGGTATCGAACCCGGGACCTCTCCATTTCCAGTGGAGCGCTCTACCAACTGAGCTAACCAGGGGTTAGACGTCAGTAGAGCAAACAGGTTTTATCAGCTGCCACCAGTCTAACACCAACAAGGGTGAAAGGCTTGCATTTTAAGGTTATGATTATAATGCAATTAAATGAAAAGGTGCAAGCGAGCTGGACAAGAATGACGAAAATAATCCCTGGACAAGGGGAACAAGAGGGACAAAGGACAAACACGAATCTCCAAACACAGCTAGGTGACTGGTGCGCGACCGAAAAATCCGCCTGGTCCGGGTATCGAAACCCGGGACCTCTCCATTTCCAGTGGAGCGCTCTACCAACTGAGCTAACCAGGGGGTAGACGTCAGTAGAGCAAACAGGTTTTATCAGCTGCCAGCAGTCTAACACCAACAAGGGTGAAAGGCTTGCATTTTAAGGTTATGATTATAATGCAATTAAATGAAAAGGTGCAAAGCGAGCTGGACAAGAATGACGAAAATAATCCCTGGACGAAGGGGAACAAGAGGGACAAAGGACAAACACGAATCTCCAAACACAGCTAGGTGACTGGTGCGCGACCGAAAAAATCCGCCTGGTCCAGGTATCGAAACCGGGACCTCTCCATTTCCAGTGGAGCGCTCTACCAACTGAGCTAACCAGGGGTTAGACGTCAGTAGAGCAAACAGGTTTTATCAGCTGCCACCAGTCTAACACCAACAAGGGTGAAAGGCTTGCATTTTAAGGTTATGATTATAATGCAATTAAATGCAAAGGTGCAAGCGAGCTGGACAAGAATGACGAAAATAATCCCTGGACGAGGGGAACAAGAGGGACAAAGGACAAACACGAATCTCCAAACACAGCTAGGTGACTGGTGCGCGACCGAAAAAATCCGCCTGGTCCGGGTATCGAAACCGGGACCTCTCCATTTCCAGTGGCGCGCTCTACCAACTGAGCTAACCAGGGGTTAGACGTCAGTAGAGCAAACAGGTTTTATCAGCCGCCACCAGTCTAACACCAACAAGGGTGAAAGGCTTGCATTTTAAGGTTATGATTATAATGCAATTAAATGCAAAGGTGCAAGCGAGCTGGACAAGAATGACGAAAATAATCCCTGGACGAGGGGAACAAGAGGGACAAAGGACAAACACGAATCTCCAAACACAGCTAGGTGACTGGTGCGCGACCGAAAAAATCCGCCTGGTCCGGGTATCGAAACCGGGACCTCTCCATTTCCAGTGGAGCGCTCTACCAACTGAGCTAACCAGGGGTTAGACGTCAGTAGAGCAAACAGGTTTTATCAGCCGCCACCAGTCTAACACCAACAAGGGTGAAAGGCTTGCATTTTAAGGTTATGATTATAATGCAATTAAATGCAAAGGTGCAAGCGAGCTGGACAAGAATGACGAAAATAATCCCTGGACGAAGGGGAACAAGAGGGACAAAGGACAAACACGAATCTCCAAACACAGCTAGGTGACTGGTGCGCGACCGAAAAAATCCGCCTGGTCCGGGTATCGAAACCCGGACCTCTCCATTTCCAGTGGAGCGCTCTACCAACTGAGCTAACCAGGGGTTAGACGTCAGTAGAGCAAACAGGTTTTATCAGCCGCCACCAGTCTAACACCAACAAGGGTGAAAGGCTTGCATTTTAAGGTTATGATTATAATGCAATTAAATGCAAAGGTGCAAGCGAGCTGGACAAGAATGACGAAAATAATCCCTGGACGAGGGGAACAAGAGGGACAAAGGACAAACACGAATCTCCAAACACAGCTAGGTGACTGGTGCGCGACCGAAAAAATCCGCCTGGTCCGGGTATCGAAACCGGGACCTCTCCATTTCCAGTGGCGCGCTCTACCAACTGAGCTAACCAGGGGTTAGACGTCAGTAGAGCAAACGGGTTTTATCAGCCGCCACCAGTCTAACACCAACAAGGGTGAAAGGCTTGCATTTTAAGGTTATGATTATAATGCAATTAAATGCAAAGGTGCAAGCGAGCTGGACAAGAATGACGAAAATAATCCCTGGACGAAGGGGAACAAGAGGGACAAAGGACAAACACGAATCTCCAAACACAGCTAGGTGACTGGTGCGCGACCGAAAAATCCGCCTGGTCCGGGTATCGAAACCCGGGACCTCTCCATTTCCAGTGGCGCGCTCTACCAACTGAGCTAACCAGGGGGTAGACGTCAGTAGAGCAAACAGGTTTTATCAGCCGCCACCAGTCTAACACCAACAAGGGTGAAAGGCTTGCATTTTAAGGTTATGATTATAATGCAATTAAATGAAAAGGTGCAAGCGAGCTGGACAAGAATGACGAAAATAATCCCTGGACGAGGGGAACAAGAGGGACAAAGGACAAACACAAATCTCCAAACACAGCTAGGTGACTGGTGCGCGACCGAAAAATCCGCCTGGTCCGGGTATCGAAACCCGGGACCTCTCCATTTCCAGTGGCGCGCTCTACCAACTGAGCTAACCAGGGGTAGACGTCAGTAGAGCAAACAGGGTTTATCAGCCGCCACCAGTCTAACACCAACAAGGGTGAAAGGCTTGCATTTTAAGGTTATGATTATAATGCAATTAAATGAAAAGGTGCAAGCGAGCTGGACAAGAATGACGAAAATAATCCCTGGACGAGGGGAACAAGAGGGACAAAGGACAAACACGAATCTCCAAACACAGCTAGGTGACTGGTGCGCGACCGAAAAAATCCGCCTGGTCCGGGTATCGAAACCCGGGACCTCTCCATTTCCAGTGGCGCGCTCTACCAACTGAGCTAACCAGGGGTAGACGTCAGTAGAGCAAACAGGTTTTATCAGCCGCCACCAGTCTAACACCAACAAGGGTGAAAGGCTTGCATTTTAAGGTTATGATTATAATGCAATTAAATGAAAAGGTGCAAGCGAGCTGGACAAGAATGACGAAAATAATCCCTGGACGAGGGGAACAAGAGGGACAAAGGACAAACACGAATCTCCAAACACAGCTAGGTGACTGGTGCGCGACCGAAAAAATCCGCCTGGTCCGGGTATCGAACCCGGGACCTCTCCATTTCCAGTGGCGCGCTCTACCAACTGAGCTAACCAGGGGTTAGACGTCAGTAGAGCAAACAGGTTTTATCAGCCGCCACCAGTCTAACACCAACAAGGGTGAAAGGCTTGCATTTTAAGGTTATGATTATAATGCAATTAAATGAAAAGGTGCAAGCGAGCTGGACAAGAATGACGAAAATAATCCCTGGACGAGGGGAACAAGAGGGACAAAGGACAAACACAAATCTCCAAACACAGCTAGGTGACTGGTGCGCGACCGAAAAATCCGCCTGGTCCGGGTATCGAACCCGGGACCTCTCCATTTCCAGTGGCGCGCTCTACCAACTGAGCTAACCAGGGGTAGACGTCAGTAGAGCAAACAGGGTTTATCAGCCGCCACCAGTCTAACACCAACAAGGGTGAAAGGCTTGCATTTTAAGGTTATGATTATAATGCAATTAAATGAAAAGGTGCAAGCGAGCTGGACAAGAATGACGAAAATAATCCCTGGACGAGGGGAACAAGAGGGACAAAGGACAAACACGAATCTCCAAACACAGCTAGGTGACTGGTGCGCGACCGAAAAAATCCGCCTGGTCCGGGTATCGAAACCCGGGACCTCTCCATTTCCAGTGGCGCGCTCTACCAACTGAGCTAACCAGGGGTAGACGTCAGTAGAGCAAACAGGTTTTATCAGCCGCCACCAGTCTAACACCAACAAGGGTGAAAGGCTTGCATTTTAAGGTTAGGATTATAATGCAATTAAATGAAAAGGTGCAAGCGAGCTGGACAAGAATGACGAAAATAATCCCTGGACGAGGGGAACAAGAGGGACAAAGGACAAACACAAATCTCCAAACACAGCTAGGTGACTGGTGCGCGACCGAAAAAATCCGCCTGGTCCGGGTATCGAAACCGGGACCTCTCCATTTCCAGTGGCGCGCTCTACCAACTGAGCTAACCAGGGGGTAGACGTCAGTAGAGCAAACAGGGTTTATCAGCCGCCACCAGTCTAACACCAACAAGGGTGAAAGGCTTGCATTTTAAGGTTAGGATTATAATGCAATTAAATGAAAAGGTGCAAGCGAGCTGGACAAGAATGACGAAAATAATCCCTGGACGAGGGGAACAAGAGGGACAAAGGACAAACACAAATCTCCAAACACAGCTAGGTGACTGGTGCGCGACCGAAAAACCCGCCTGGTCCGGGTATCGAAACCGGGACCTCTCCATTTCCAGTGGCGCGCTCTACCAACTGAGCTAACCAGGGGGTAGACGTCAGTAGAGCAAACAGGGTTTATCAGCCGCCACCAGTCTAACACCAACAAGGGTGAAAGGCTTGCATTTTAAGGTTAGGATTATAATGCAATTAAATGAAAAGGTGCAAGCGAGCTGGACAAGAATGACGAAAATAATCCCTGGACGAGGGGAACAAGAGGGACAAAGGACAAACACAAATCTCCAAACACAGCTAGGTGACTGGTGCGCGACCGAAAAAATCCGCCTGGTCCGGGTATCGAAACCGGGACCTCTCCATTTCCAGTGGCGCGCTCTACCAACTGAGCTAACCAGGGGTAGACGTCAGTAGAGCAAACAGGGTTTATCAGCCGCCACCAGTCTAACACCAACAAGGGTGAAAGGCTTGCATTTTAAGGTTAGGATTATAATGCAATTAAATGAAAAGGTGCAAGCGAGCTGGACAAGAATGACGAAAATAATCCCTGGACGAGGGGAACAAGAGGGACAAAGGACAAACACAAATCTCCAAACACAGCTAGGTGACTGGTGCGCGACCGAAAAAACCCGCCTGGTCCGGGTATCGAAACCGGGACCTCTCCATTTCCAGTGGCGCGCTCTACCAACTGAGCTAACCAGGGGGTAGACGTCAGTAGAGCAAACAGGGTTTATCAGCCGCCACCAGTCTAACACCAACAAGGGTGAAAGGCTTGCATTTTAAGGTTAGGATTATAATGCAATTAAATGAAAAGGTGCAAGCGAGCTGGACAAGAATGACGAAAATAATCCCTGGACGAGGGGAACAAGAGGGACAAAGGACAAACACAAATCTCCAAACACAGCTAGGTGACTGGTGCGCGACCGAAAAAATCCGCCTGGTCCGGGTATCGAAACCGGGACCTCTCCATTTCCAGTGGCGCGCTCTACCAACTGAGCTAACCAGGGGGTAGACGTCAGTAGAGCAAACAGGGTTTATCAGCCGCCACCAGTCTAACACCAACAAGGGTGAAAGGCTTGCATTTTAAGGTTAGGATTATAATGCAATTAAATGAAAAGGTGCAAGCGAGCTGGACAAGAATGACGAAAATAATCCCTGGACGAGGGGAACAAGAGGGACAAAGGACAAACACAAATCTCCAAACACAGCTAGGTGACTGGTGCGCGACCGAAAAAACCCGCCTGGTCCGGGTATCGAAACCGGGACCTCTCCATTTCCAGTGGCGCGCTCTACCAACTGAGCTAACCAGGGGGTAGACGTCAGTAGAGCAAACAGGGTTTATCAGCCGCCACCAGTCTAACACCAACAAGGGTGAAAGGCTTGCATTTTAAGGTTAGGATTATAATGCAATTAAATGAAAAGGTGCAAGCGAGCTGGACAAGAATGACGAAAATAATCCCTGGACGAGGGGAACAAGAGGGACAAAGGACAAACACAAATCTCCAAACACAGCTAGGTGACTGGTGCGCGACCGAAAAAACCCGCCTGGTCCGGGTATCGAAACCGGGACCTCTCCATTTCCAGTGGCGCGCTCTACCAACTGAGCTAACCAGGGGGTAGACGTCAGTAGAGCAAACAGGGTTTATCAGCCGCCACCAGTCTAACACCAACAAGGGTGAAAGGCTTGCATTTTAAGGTTAGGATTATAATGCAATTAAATGAAAAGGTGCAAGCGAGCTGGACAAGAATGACGAAAATAATCCCTGGACGAGGGGAACAAGAGGGACAAAGGACAAACACAAATCTCCAAACACAGCTAGGTGACTGGTGCGCGACCGAAAAAACCCGCCTGGTCCGGGTATCGAAACCGGGACCTCTCCATTTCCAGTGGCGCGCTCTACCAACTGAGCTAACCAGGGGGTAG
Source organism: Ixodes ricinus (assembly GCA_037355805.1). Lineage (NCBI taxonomy): Eukaryota > Metazoa > Arthropoda > Arachnida > Ixodida > Ixodidae > Ixodes > Ixodes ricinus. Next base: position 148,859 of record JAZHYW010039730.1, on the reverse strand, counting down.
ACGTCAATAGAGCAAACAGGGTTTATCAGCCGCCACCAGTCTAACACCAACAAGGGTGAAAGGCTTGCATTTTAAGGTTAGGATTATAATGCAATTAAATGAAAAGGTGCAAGCGAGCTGGACAAGAATGACGAAAATAATCCCTGGACGAGGGGAACAAGAGGGACAAAGGACAAACACAAATCTCCAAACACAGCTAGGTGACTGGTGCGCGACCGAAAAACCCGCCTGGTCCGGGTATCGAAACCGGGACCTCTCCATTTCCAGTGGCGCGCTCTACCAACTGAGCTAACCAGGGGTAGACGTCAGTAGAGCAAACAGGGTTTATCAGCCGCCACCAGTCTAACACCAACAAGGGTGAAAGGCTTGCATTTTAAGGTTAGGATTATAATGCAATTAAATGAAAAGGTGCAAGCGAGCTGGACAAGAATGACGAAAATAATCCCTGGACGAGGGGAACAAGAGGGACAAAGGACAAACACAAATCTCCAAACACAGCTAGGTGACTGGTGCGCGACCGAAAAACCCGCCTGGTCCGGGTATCGAAACCGGGACCTCTCCATTTCCAGTGGCGCGCTCTACCAACTGAGCTAACCAGGGGGTAGACGTCAGTAGAGCAAACAGGGTTTATCAGCCGCCACCAGTCTAACACCAACAAGGGTGAAAGGCTTGCATTTTAAGGTTAGGATTATAATGCAATTAAATGAAAAGGTGCAAGCGAGCTGGACAAGAATGACGAAAATAATCCCTGGACGAGGGGAACAAGAGGGACAAAGGACAAACACAAATCTCCAAACACAGCTAGGTGACTGGTGCGCGACCGAAAAAACCCGCCTGGTCCGGGTATCGAAACCGGGACCTCTCCATTTCCAGTGGCGCGCTCTACCAACTGAGCTAACCAGGGGGTAGACGTCAGTAGAGCAAACAGGGTTTATCAGCCGCCACCAGTCTAACACCAACAAGGGTGAAAGGCTTGCATTTTAAGGTTAGGATTATAATGCAATTAAATGAAAAGGTGCAAGCGAGCTGGACAAGAATGACGAAAATAATCCCTGGACGAGGGGAACAAGAGGGACAAAGGAAAAATACAGATCTCCAAACACTACTCGTTTTGACGGAAGCCCGGTGGTGTCTTTCGCTTTTCAGTGCCGGGGAGAGAAGGACAAGGAGGAAAAGAGGGTGAGGCGTTCGACGCTCCCATTGGTCCGAAGCGATGATGTCAGCAAGCGTCCACCTCTCCCTCTCTTCCCGGCGCTGACAAACTGACAGACACCGCCAGGTTTCCTCAGAACGACCGCTTTTGTTTTCGTCAAAACAGCGTTGCACAGCTGACGCGGAGCCACAGAGGAGGAGGCGCCGTGGCGCAGTGGATTGCGGGCGTGCTCAGTTGCCGCACTGCCGTCGACAGGTGTTCTTCGCGTGGCGTTTCCGAAGGGTCATACCAACGCATTCCTTAAGCATACACAAATAGATCTTCCTGTATTTTTTTTTCAGATTAAATTTGTTTTCGTGTTATGCTAGAGATTCTTTTCTTTTTGTGACGCAGCTGCGAAAAAAACATTACGGTTGAGTTCATGGAGAATTTTTGATTACTCAGTAAGGACATATCATGATCAAATCAATACTTCAATAACTACTTATTTGCATAATGGCGTAACGCACTATATGGCACCGGCGTAAAGCCATATTGTAGGGATCTAGAAATACGCTGTTTTAGAGCGCAGCTCTTAGGCGCCCGTTTCCGGCTTGAGCGGCGTCGGCGTCGCCGTCGGCGTAACTGCGCGGTGCATGATGGGTAAAGTTCTCCACTAAATTTAGTGGGAAATTTTCCCCGCTAAATCTAGCGGAAAATTTTCCCCGCTAAATCAAGCGGAAAATTTTTCCCGCTAAATCTAGCGGAAAATTTTCCCCGCTAAATTTAGCGGAAAAGTTTTCCTGTTAAATCTAGCGGAAAATTTTCCCCGCTAAATCTAGCGGAACATTTTCCCGCTAAATTTAGCGAGAAATTTTCCCCGCTAACTCTAGCGGTAAATTTCCCCGATTAATTTAGCGGGAAAGTTTCCCCACGAAATCTAGCGGGAATTTTTCCCCGCTAAATTTAGCGAAAAAAGTTCCCCGCTAAATTTAGCGGGGAAAATTTTCCCCTAAATGGGAGGCGAGCAGGAGAGGAGGAGGGCATAGCCTCCTCTCCGTACCTTCCCCTCCTCCTCCTCAAGAGCTGCGCTCTAATTCGGCGTTACAGGGAGTTGCAAACGGCTTTCATTTTTTATCCCAGTTACTTTCATTCTAGTGATTTAACGCAGACAGTTGGCATCATATAAAATTATTTCAGCTATGGTATAAACCTCTCTTTCTACTGTTCTGCCTTCCTTAAGAAAAAAAGGTTAGTAAAAATATTTGAACTGCCGCAGTTACTACTTCTCTATGGCCGTTACTACTTTTTTTGCTAGCTGTTTCACCTCAAGTACACCACAGGCTGTAAATGCGGTTGTTACCGGCCAAGAAAGTCGGGGTAGCTTTTATTACTACTTTTTGTGTCTATGCAGTCAAAGCTCTTGGCGCATGGGTGCTCGAGAACCTTGAACGCCGATCAAAGCAGTGCACGAGCACTCTTAACTTCTTTTGAAATGCCACAGAAAGTTGTCCGCGGACCACGAGTAATGATGATTTTCATCACGTGTTTTTAAACTTACTTCTATAACTTCGTCTTTAGACCGCCAGGCACTGATAAACTTTGATACGTTATAGAAGGCTGGTGAGGGAACCTGAAGCCACAGCTTTCTGTTCTAGACGGTAGGTGCCGTCAATTTCGCTGGAGTCGCTGGTGGCCAGCTATGCGGAAAAGCGAAAACATGGCCAGTGAAGCGCACAGGAGCAGGTAGTTATATCGACTGTCGCAAATAAATTGCGTGAATGGTTTTCTTTTACTAAGACATTTATATCATAAGCCATTCAGATTCAATTTTTAGAAATTACATTAGTGAGAAAAAAAGCAACTATCTTGTAAAATTATTTATCTCCGAGGTGATCATTGAGGAAAGGCGTGCCCTAAAAATGGTGGGTATAAAAGGCGAAAGATCAATCCACGGAGTCGGTGATGGTTGCGGAGTGCGTTCATGTTAGTGCTCTCCTGTGCTCCTTTTGTAAATGTGATCCCTCCGTCTGTGTGATGCGTCCGGTCGATTGATGACGCGTGTAATGTGTGCGCAATATAAAGTGTAGGAGATGCAATGCTCAGCGTGCGAGCAATGCAACTATTTTGTGCCTTTTGAATTGAGTCAATAGCTGGCGCCACCTAGCTTCCTAAATAAATAATAACTACAGTATTTTTGTTGCGGAATTGAGTATTTGTTTTTATATCAATCTGGTGGTTCCTGCTAGGTTTTGTGGACGAGGCTAGTTCATGTTACTAACTTTCTTTGTAAGTAACTGTTACGAATACTTCCATTACTAGTTACAGTTACTGAGAGGATAGTAACATATGTGACAAACAGTTACTAACATAAGCTTAGTAAGTACTATACTACCTTTTTTCTAATAGTGTAGATTACCTAGCGGATCTCGATTTGAATTCTCTGCACCCTATGGCCCTTTAGCTGTCAACGGCTTTCAGTCGTACACCTTGAACTCTTGCGCACAAGAGGCCCGCCCTCAGTATCTCAGGAGCTGCACCCTTTGCTTCGAGGTCCGTTTAAAACTTGACCCGCTTGAACCCAAAGAGATACGAGACATAGATATCAGAGTTGAAAAAAAAAACAGGTCAAATACGGTTCTGTCCGGTCCACAATCGGACACGCCGAGACATCGAAGGGTATCCCGTCACGTAAGAATGCAGACGTGATTTCACCAACAGCGGTACTGCGATAAAACGAACAAGAGGCACGAGAGCCGACGGTCGGCTGCGATCCTCAAAGAGGTGGGCATCCTCTGCCTGCATCTCGGGACACCGAATCCAAGCGTTCACCAGAGCGGATGCCGCGGCGTCGGCGGTGAAGTGCTGCGGAGGAACCGGTCCCGATACCTTATCGGCCTTCTTGAAACGGCGACAGACCGGCCGTCGATTTCGGAAGATAATTCCGCCGATTCCTCGCCTCGTCTTCTTGCACGCCTCGCAGTGTCCGAGACGCCCGCGCTGCTGTCCTACTGCCGCCGCGTACTATTTCCGCGGTGCCCGAGGATAATGTCACGGCAGGTTGGGTGTGGGCACGCCCTGGTATGGGTACTGCTGTACATTGGAACCATAGGTGAGCCTCTTTTCGAACGCTCGTAATCTCGCGCTTCGCTGGCAACACGATGTGTTGCGGGTCTGGCGTTTCTTGGTTTAACGCAGTTAAAAGTGTTAATTCATAGGAATTTGAAACGTCGCGCGGTGGGTGTCATATGCAGTCTCACTACCTATGATAAAAATAAGCCTAACCTTTTTTTTTCTTTTTAATATAAGTTATTATGTTGTCTATTATCACCTGATCATTGTCTCGCTTCGTTAGTGAGGCTCCAGTGGTGTCCATAACAATAATCATGCATAAAATATCAACGACGTAGGGAACAGCCGGTACTGACAGATTTCCAAGTACAGGTTGTGACTTCGACTTCCGAACATTCACAGTGCAATCAAACAAATACTGATCAGGGGAACCCAAGCGTCAAACGAATAACTGGGAAAAAATATTCTCACGCCTTATCGGTCTCAAGGTAATATTTAAGATACTGTTAAATTTTTTGTAAAATATTCTGCAGTCAATCAATCAAATTAGGCAAGAACCCAACGCGTTTTACACGTAAAACAAAATTACTTGTATAAAAAATAAGAGGAAAAAAATGTTGACGGCTGTCGGCCTGTATTGCCTTAAGCTGACCGGAACTACAGTCTCCGAGATCTTAAGGAATACTTCTTATCTGTAAATACTGCAATCTGATTGGCTCCGGAGCGCTAGTAGGATGGCCGAGAATCGCCACGCCCTGCGTTTTTTAAGTTGTCAATAACTCTAGAAAGCTTTAGAAAGCATTAGGAGTGTGACTTGACAGGACGTGGACCCCGGTGCCTGCTAAAAATGCGACTTCGACCGATGGCACACAGAAATATTGGGAATTTGAGTTGTTTTAAGGTGAAACTGATCGTTATCTTTGTTCAGATATGGAACTTGCTTTGATTTGTTTTTAACTAAAAACATTGTCACTGATAACTTATAAGAGCGTCAGGGCACGGACATTTGCGATGACCTCAGGATCAACGGGATGTCTATGAAATCGCAACATCAGTGGATAGCGAAATTCAGGAAAGAAAATTGCGAAGTGTCGAACACCGCCATGTTGGCACACACCTATTGCCCGTAAACTGTCAACAGCTATTGAGTTGACCTCTGAAATTAATATTTGTTGGCTCGTACAATGTGCCCTGCTTTGAGAACATGCCTTTTTGACGCGTATGGGGTTCCTAGAAGAATAAAGCTGAGCCCCTTCCAAGGTTACGTCAGCGACTGAGATGGGCACGTAGAACATTTGCAAAATATGAATCACTTATGCAATCTGGGAACACGATGCTCTCGAGTGGGGTCGAAGTCTCGCCGCTGATACGGAAGACGTGGCGCTGAGAAGAAGCTCGCCGTGTCTTGAAAAGTATACCCGCTCCAAGAATCGTGCATGCCAAGTAGCGCTAGCAACAAAGGATACGAAGTCCTTCCGTTCCGACGTACGAAACTAGATTGATGCCACTCCAACGTAATGTAATAAATTCCAAGGACTTGTCAGGACATCTTCGGTCAAAACCATTCCGCTCTAGTTTCTCATTCAATACCCGTTCTGCCCCAAGTAAGATAAAAAAAAACAGCGAAATTCAGGATTCCCATTTTTCATCCATTCGTTTATTACATGAAAAGACAAATTATGACATATCAAAATAACTACTTCGGAAAATTTATTAGCTCTTCTAAACCACAATAACAAAGTGACAAGGGCAGAGAAGCCCAAATTAAAATAAACGCATAGTCCAAGGTTACTCCATCTTCCTCTTTATTCAGACGGTCAATTTTATCCTGCTTTGCTCCGCTAAGCATCAGTTCTCTACTGCCTTGTTCATGCTTGATCGATTGATTCTCATGTTATGGGAATGCATATGTTTTATTAAGTATAGAATGCGCTCCCAATATCTTTAAAGAAACTAAACGGTGTTTTGAATTTAATCGTCTTTCGAACTGATGTACTTAGAAATTTGGAAAGTTTAGACCCCAAAAAACACTTTAATTTTTTTTTTTTTATTACGTCCAGTTTAGGTTAAGGGGCCGAAAGACACTCACTTTCGTTTATTCCTTCAAAGAGTCAGGCACCGCGGAGCTCGTCGTCCGCGCCAGTAAAATGTATACACCCTGCGTTTACCGTTGTGTAGCAGGTTATTTCAAACGGTTTGGTTGCGCTGCCACGTGTAGTTCGTGTAAGAAGAGTCTCTGCAATATACGGGAGCCGAGCGAACCACAGGGCCCGGACTATTTTGTAGCACAAAAACTGGTATCCTCGCGCGCGTGGAATAACTCCTAATATGGTCGGTTCTACTTTAAAATAAAAAAAGAGACACACCTCCAAATCATTGTTCCTTAACATTCATTAAATCATGGTGTATAGAGCGCTCTGTATAGTCTGCAAGAAAGCGCGGGCGGGTGCATATACTGGGATTATCGTTCAGCCGTTGTCTCCTCTGCCAATACATCATCCACAATACAGTTTGCAAACACTGCCTGAGACGTTTTCTTTTTCTTTTTTTCATGTGTGACAGTCATGTCACATTGTTCCTAAAAATTGTCTACAGACATATCCGAAACATGTATAAAGCCAGCATGCTTCGAAGTTGCTTGAGGCGTGGCCGCATATAAGTGTTTCATGGTGTCAGCACTGCAGGGATCCACCGTGTATTTTCAGTTCAGTTCAGTTTAATAATCCCCGAAGGAACTTCAGTGAGAAGCATTTTCATGAAAGGGGCGTGCGTATGTTTGAGGGGGGGGGGAGGGGGAGGCGATCTAGTACAAAAAGATAACAGTGAAGGTTGCCGAATAACAGTTCTATTAATTATGAACAGGAGACATATTATACGGGTCATATAAAAAAAAGTACAAGCTAAAAGAAAGGAATCGATATTGAATAAACATCTTGACTAATGAAAAACATTTGTGACGTGCGACTCGCAAGTACCACCGAATTTAGCCCGAGTACTTTCCAGTACAGGATTATTCCAGGGAGAGAATTCCGGTGAGTGCTAACCAGTAAAAGCGGAGAATTTTGAAATGTATTGCTTTTCGCAAATAGAGGTTTTACTTTTAAGTTGTGGACACCACGCGAATATGATGTGAGATGGCGGGGGAACGGTGATTGTCGCAAAAAAGAAAGAGGAGGAAAGGTGTATTTTGCGTAACATGGCAAGCCGAGCAAATTTAGTACAATGTGCGAGCGGTGTAAATGCAGGCTTTCAGCTTTTTTTTGCTTCCGTTCGGTGCTTTCCAGGAGCTGATGTCGAATCCACGTTCTACAATTGCTGCGAAGAAGGCAACATGTGGGCGGCGTCCGCGTCCAGTTGCGATGGTCTCGCCAAGAAAGCATTGGCTTCGGTCGTTTCCGAAGAGCACCGGTCGTCTTGCGAGATCACCATGGAAATATGCTGCCGAGCCACCATGCGAGAGCGCTTTTGTGACGCCGGAAAGGCAGCCGCTCGCAGCAACAAAGGATGCGAAACTCCGGAAGACCAGTGCCCCGGGGACACCTACAAGGTACTGCCGCCTCCCTTGCCATTCGGTCCAACGTCGTCGTTTAGATTTCGACAACACAACGTCATTTTTTTGTTTTTGTTAGCGAACGTTAAGGCTGGTTTACACACTTTCGAGAGTGCTTACGACCGTATGCCTTAAAACCCCCAATATTTCTATTTTTGTCTATTTCCTTTTTTTTTTTTTTAGCGCATCATTCTTTACTTTTTTTTTTTGGTGGCACGAGAAACTTTTGAGAATGTGATAAACAACTCTTAAATATAGTACGCACATTTGATCGCGCTGATGCTCCAAACCTTCGCCATAGTGAAATACAGTTCAAGAGTCACCTCACAGATGGTGCCAACGGGCCCGTGTGTTCTGTCGTCGCAAAAGATAAATAAAAGATAAAAATCAGTTGTAAGCAAGCGCAAGTGTGTGAACGGGCCTTTAAAGGGGTTAGCACGTGAAAATTAAACAGGATGGATTATTTCTGAAAGAGAATGCCTGTAGGCTACATAGTATTGTCACCCAGTTTTGCGATTTTTAGAGCTCTAATTAATGCAATAATCAATTTACGAATGTTGATTATTTTTGTCTCACTCTAAAAAAAGCCCGTGTGTCTACTTTCCCGCACAACACTCGGGGAGCCAATTACCGAAAACTTATGGAGGCAGCTCAGCGAATGACGATGCCGAAACATATGTTTAGACCGGAAAACGCGGTCTGAGTTGTGACATGAAGCAATGCAAAACGTCACGCTTGCATTGCTTAATGTCACAACCCAGACTGCATTTTTTTATCTAAACGTACGTTTCGGCATCGCCATTCGCTGAGCTGCCTCCGTAAGTTGCGATGATTTGCTCACCGAGTGTTGTGCGGGAAAGTAGACGCACAGGCTTTTTTAAAGTCTAGGATCGGACACTCTCGCGCTACTCGGCTACTCCAACGTATACTCTCGCTCTCGTTCCCTTGCCCTTTGATCTTCCACCCTGCGTGCACGGGCGCGATCATCGCGGACGACGGCGAGTTGGTCCTTGACGATCTCGTCGTCGTCACTGGAACTGGTCGCGAGCCGGTCGAAGTCAAAATGACCAGCTTCCAACACCTTTTGATAGCGTCACTCCCGTCGCTATAGCCGCGATCATCGCCGAAGAGTCCGACGAAGCGAGTAATGTCGTAGGCATCCGCGTCTCGAAACCGCGCGCTCGAAACGCGGGAGGTAAACGTGGAAGCTGAACCGCGAGACGCCGAGAGAGTCAAGCCTTACAGTGCGTGCAAGGGGACGCCGCGCGTTGGGCGGATAACGTCACCGACCCAACAAACACTGCAGCATTTTCGAATGGGGCGGATCCGAAGCTCCCGCATATAGATCGATTTATCCACGAAACTATCGCGGCTCTATTTTCGAAACAAATTGAGCGGGATTATAGGAACATAAAATGGGTCCTGGCAGTATACAGTTATCTTATATATTCTTTTTGACGCGCCCTAACCCCTTTAGAGGTACTATCACTGACAGTTGAGTCTCGAACATCATGTCATCGTTCCTTTAAGACTTTCATGGCGCCTTGGGAATCTCAATGAGGGATCATTTGTTAGCCGGTCATAGTAGCCGACCGCTTAAACAACGCAGAGCGGGGCTTCAAATGTTAACTGTGCTTCTCGCCTTGTGATTGGCTCCTCGGCATCCTCATCGTATAATATCGCAATCCGATTGGCTGCGGAGCGGTAATGAGATGCGTGGTACTCACCACGCCCTGCATTTCTTAATCTGTCAGCGACCTGAACTGCACCACACAAATACTAAACCAGCGATCAAATTAGGAAGGTGCCACTTTCCTAATTCGTGATGTTTAGCTTGGCCGCGGTACGTATTAGTGATGTGCGCGGCCAAAAGCGTCGCTGTGGTCAGCTTTCCACGATTGGCCAAACCATGGCCATATGAGCATTGTCAGATTGTCAACTTTGACGGTGTTAGTTTCGGATTGCGATGGCTCCTAACATGTACTCGTGCTTTTAAACACACCATCGAACTCGTCGTCGCACCCGATGGTAAGTAGCCAGAATAACAACCGGTGACGTCACGGCGAGGCAAATACCAGTCGTGACGTCACGGAGGGAAACCATAAGAGGGCGCCACCGAAACATCTCGGCGCTAATAGTCCTTGTCCTTGTTCGCTTTCTATTGGCGACGTGAGTAAACGAAAGTGTCGCTGTGGTCGGTCCACCACAATTACCGAACGCTGACTATGACGTCAGCAAAGGATGTCTCATCGACGGAAATAAGAAGAATGTAAGAACTTCAATTTTGACGGTGTTGGCAGTGTTGCTTTGAGAGCGCTATGATTTCAGGCTTCCACCATGCCCATTACAAACATCATCGAACTTGTTGTTCACAAGGCAATGACGTCACGAAAGGTAACCGAACGATGGCGCCACCGAAACATCTCGCCGCTAATACTCTGTTTCACCTTGTGTCGTACCGCAGGAAAGGCTACAAGCGCGAGCTCCTTGCTCTAGGGCACATCTCGGCGGCACAAGCTCTCGTGCACCAAGCGCAGCTGCCAACGCTATGAGCTCGCGCCTCTAGCCTTCGCTGCGGTACAACATAAGGTGAAACGGAGTGTAATAAGATCTTAGCAAGACCAGGAAATGAGCTGGTTAATAGTGTTCAACTCGGCGGAATCGCTGGCTCTATCCGCAGCTGCGCATGGGAGACTTCAAAAGCGTGTACCCATTCAACACTGGTTTAAGCACCCAGCTCAATTATTGGTGTAGGCAGGGCTGGAAGTTATCTCCAACGTAAGGAAAAAGTATAGTGCCAGCCGGAAAAGGTTACGCAATCGCTTGGAGCCCCGAAAATGTTAGCCAAAGGTTCGTCGAGGGTTCGAACTCCCCTAAGTCAAAGCAAGCTAACACGCCACTGGGAAAATAGTATGAATTCGTGAAAACATGCAATTAAAACCTAAGAGTGAATAGCTTGAGCACCTCAAGTTACCGACGCTTCAAATAATACGGAGAGGCGAGTGTTTCAAAACGTGTCTTTGGCGCATCGGAACGCAAAAAGGGGCAAGCCAATCAACGGGCAACATAAAGACCTCACAAAGAATGCGCACTGACGATGCAGCCAAGCGCATGCTGTAAACAAACGCACGAAGTGTGCAAAGAGCAGAAAATGTTTCACGCCGAGTGGAACTGCACATCTATAAGTGGGCTTTGATGCTGAACGAATCGAAACCACTACTTCAAATTTGTGTACGTTATCTCGTAACGGACTTTTTGACGACTCCGAACCAGGCAAACGGAGCTGCACTTAAAAAAGATCAGGTGAAAGCGGGCACCTCCAAAATAAATTATCGGTTCTTTGACCACATGTTGTGTTGAAGTTAAACAACGTCTTATTCTCAGCAACGCCGTATCATAAGGTCGACAAAATTAACTCCATGCTCGTTTGCACATGCGATTACTGAAAACGAAGGAGGCTGTAGTGGTTTGTGCCGAAAATCAATGCAGGGCACTTGTGTTTTAATGCGTCAGCATTAACGCTCGTTTTGACGAAAACCCGGCGGTGTCTTTCGTTTGTCAGCGCCGGGGAGAGAAGGAGAAAGAGGGGGAGAGGGTGACGCGTGCGACTCTCCCATTGGTCCGAAGCGCTGACGTCAGCACGCGTCAACCTCTCCGTCTTTCCCCGGCGCTGACAAACTGACAGACACCGGCAGGTATTCGTCAAAACGACCGTTTTCCTCAAAGGAGCGTTGCGCAGCTGGCGCGAAGCCAGAGAGGGGAGGCGCCGCGACGGCGCAGTGGAATGCGGGCGTGCTCGGTCGCCGCTCTGCCGTCGCCGGATGTCCTTCGCTCTGGGTTTCCGCAGTAGCGGTTCGTGAGCTGTGACACGTGTGTGTAGTTAAAACGATGGATGCTGTTCCCTCCACGAGCGATATGGACGCGATACCTTCCACGAGTGGTATGGATGTGGTTCTTTCCACAAGTGATATGCATGACCGTATCCAAAGGCGTCGACGTACTCTGGCTGGCAGAGTACAGAAAAGGGGTGAAACAAATTACACGAAGATCCACTTGTGGATTCTTAGGGAATGAGTTAGCATGATCCTTGGAAAACGCCACACACGTCACCCTTTAAAAAACGCTAACATTGATTCCGTAATCAGGACAAAAATTGGAAGCAAAAAATAGAGGAAGCAAAAGAAAAAGTCAAAACAGAAAAGTGAGAGGGCCAGTGTTTCCCAAGTGTCATGCTAACGCATTCGCTAGAAATCCACCAATGGATATTCCTGTAATTTTCTCTTTGTTCTCTGGTGTCTACCTCTTTTACGTGTCACTTGCATTTAACGCAATTGTCCTTTCTACTTAGTAGGTAGTGATTAGCCCAAACTAATATCTGACGAGAGTAATTAATATTTTACCATATCTTACTAGGACATATTGGTCAAAGCGTAAGTTGTCAAGTTAGCCCAGAGAGGACACCTCACGATTGAGAATAAAACATAAAGTCCTTAACGTGCAAAACTCGTGATTATTTACTACTTCATCGAGGTCTTCGTTGCACGGCGCCTACATTCGACACACACTCAAACTGTGTCTAATCCCTCCGACGGAGGAAAGGGAAGCCGGCATTCTTGCTCAGAGTCAGTTGCATGGCTTTGCTCATGCTGGTAGGATCACATATTGTGGGTAACGCTATGTCGCTTTTCTAGTGAGGATAAACTTTATTTTGTAACTAATTTCACGAGGTTGTCCGATCGTATAACTGAATCTCTCGGGTATTTTACTCCCAAATTCGGATCAACCATAGAGCATATACATGTACACATACTATTGAAACTAATCGAGGTTGGCTTGAAAACGTTTTTCGAACCAAGCCATCAACAATAATAATGAGGTAGCTCGTACCTCACCAACTGCTCTGTTAGTTCGCAACAACCTTTAACGTCTAAAGTTTTTTGTTTTTTTTATATACTAATCCTAAACAAATCATTGAAACCCCAAGAACGAATCTTACTTTTACGAGACCGTTTCAAATAAAACACGTAACGCCATTCTTCAGAATACTTGTAGGGACAGTCATCCAAAACCAACTTACCTTAGTCGTCAACTACAGGCTCCTGCAATGACGAATGCTGCTCTCGCGAGGGACTAAAAAGGCCACCTGCGTCGGCGATCGGAGTTACATTAATCCCAGGGCTGGCAAAACCTGCTCACTTTGCGCGCATAGCAACACTCATCGCCTCTAGAACGACAGCTGCCGAAGAGCGACTACGCACATTTATTTGTACGTGGTTCACTAAAGGGGAGTTACCTGAAATAATGTACTGTGGTTTGAGAACGTTCGTTGCATTTCGCCGGAGATGGCGACACACGATGGAGGAGCGGCATCCCGCAGGCAGAACTCCGATAATCCTTCCGACCCTAGTCAAACACCCCACAAAGAAAGCGTCACGTTTCAGCGCAGTTCACGTTACGGGCTTCCTGTCGGTGCCTCGCTGTATCGAATGGGACCGTTACCGACATTCTATTGTATGATTGTATGCAAACCTGCTTTTTATCTGCAGAGCCGCCAGTAAAATGACATCGGGATTGTAACAAGGGTTCAGCGAAATCTGTAATAGTAATTAAGTCAGGGGTCGAACAATTATGTGTTATGAATACTTGTGTGCGTGCGTGCGTGCGTGCGTGCATGCGTGCATGCGTGCGTGCGTGCGTGCGTGCGTGCGTGCGTGCGTGCGTGCGTGCGTGCGTGCGTGCGTGCGTGCGTGCGTGCGTTTGCGTGTGTGAAATGACACATAGGAACTTGTTGGTCGCAGATTAATTGTACTTACGTCAGGGAAGCTAATGAAAAATGAATAGAATCCGGAAAAAATGTTTTGAAACCGAGGAGCCCTTCATAAACTCGGAAGAGCTTAGGAGTGAGGCTTCTGTGTGTTTTGGGATCTGCTCTGGAATTCTTAACCTTAATAAATTTTTTTAACAACATTATTGTTTAGAAAAAGAAAATGATGGAATTTCAGTAAGAACCGACAGGATTACCCTGCCGAGATTTCAAACTTTCTTCAGAAGTGCATTGACGTCTAGACTGCGGAAGTTACACTGCCTAAACTATTTATAATTCTCTGAACGTTTTCTTTTTCTTTTACGTTTTTTGCGGTTTGATAAAGCGTTGGAACTTTTTAAAAAACTTATCTTCTAGCTGAAATCTAGCTTCCGCGTAACGTAACGTGGATTCTGAGTGAGCCCCGAAGAACGTACCTGGGCAGTCCCATTGCTGTTTTAAACTTGACCGCAGCAACGGATCAAGTAAAATCAGTTATCTACCTCATAAAAGTTGAAGGTGTTTTTTTTTTGTTGTTCTTTGTTTCGGTTACAAAAATGTTTTGTTGCGTGGAAAGCTGATACGGGTGAAAACTAAGGGAGAGGAGGAACTGCCTTTGTCTCCACTGCACTATTTCAACATCTATATATATATATATATATATATATATATATATATATATGGGCGGTTTCATTTGGATTCAGGCAACGAGTGGCAGTCGTATTTTTTATTTTGCTTCAAATTTTTATATTTTGCGGAGCATGTTCCAAGAAGAGCAATCCTTTTTTTTTTTAATGTCCTGACATTATTAGTTTCTGGGAAAAAAAATCTCAAAGAAGCGGGAAAAAACGACGAGGTTTTGACGATTGTTGTGTGGCGTTTTTTAATCGTTTCAATCTCAAAATATTTAAAATAGCGAGTCTATATTTTTTTAGTGTGATATATATGCAAGTAGGTAAAACGACATTATAACTACTGTTTATTATTCGTCACTACAATCTTTGTAAAAATCCCCAAACATGCCTCCACGAACAACTGTGACCTATATTGCGGATTTTGTTTTGAGTCGACTATGTTTAGTATCGCTTTTAAAATAATACCACGTGTAGAACCTTTCATTGCCTCCAGAACTAAACAAAGTTTGCGTTTTTAGTATGTACGAGCACTGAGAAATAAAATATGAAACAAAGAAGGTTTTCACTTTTTGTCCCATTACAGCACGCTGTACCTAAAAAAAAAAAAAACATTTTTAATTTTTTTTCTTTTTTTTTTGCGTTTTCTTTGCATTTTTATTTTACGCAGAATACATTCCGTTAGAGCTATATGCGCTAATTTTGAGTTTTAAGCCTCTAAACATGCTAGAAAATTATTTCTTTCTGTTATCAACATGAATCTCGCATTAAAAATATGAATTTTCGCATTTAAAAATCTAGATTTCCAACAGGAAGTGTATTTTACTCTAATGTTTTACAATATTATACTTTGATAGATTATGTAGCGCATAGGGTTTAGGCTTGAGGCCCCTCCGATCATGGCACCGGCGGAAATTGACTGAAAACCCACTTGCGGCAGTTGCGATTTTATAGTGTTTAGATGTTTGGAATTGCAAACTTGTTATTATACGCCTAACGACATTCGTGTCTTTTATATGAGTATTTATTCAACGTCCCTTAGATTATTATATAAAGAATAAAATATACAGCTATAACCCATGAACCCACCATCAGCATTTGCTCTTTTTTAGCATATTTAGAGGCTTAAAACTCAAAACTAATGCATATACCTCTAACAGAATGTATGCTGGCTAAAAAAATAATGTAAAAAGACGCGACGCAAAGAACTTATTTTTAAAAAAAGTTTATTTTTCATTTTTTTACAGCGTGCTCTAATCTGAACAAAAAGTGAAAACCTTCTTCGTTTCATAATTTATATCTCAGTACTCGTACGTGATTAAGACACAAACTTTACATAATGTGGAAGGCAATGAAAGGTTCTACACGTAGTATTATTTTAAAAACAAAACTAAACACAAAGGAAAAAAGAAATCCGCAGTTTAGGTCACAGCTGTTCGCGGAAGCATGTTTGGGGATTTTTACAAAGATTGGATCGTCGAATAATAAATAGTAGCTGAAATGTCGTTTGACCAACTTGTATATATATCACAATAAAAAAATATCGAAGCTCTCTTTTGAATACTTTGAGATTGAGAGTGGTTGAAAAACGCCACACACGAAAATCGTCAAATCCCACCATCGGCATTTGCTCTTTTTTAGCATATTTAGAGGCTTAAAACTCAGAACAAAGGCAAATACCTCTAACGGAATGTATTCTGGCTAAAAAAGAGTGCGAAAAAAAACGCGACGAAAAAAAATGTAATTTTTTATGTATATATATATATATAACGTGCTGAAATTGACCGAAAAGTGAAAACCCTCTTTGTTTCATAATTTATTTCTCAGTACTCGTGCATAATAAAAACACAAAGTTTTGCTTAATTTGGAAGGCAATGAAAGGTTCTACAGGTAGTATTATTTTAAAAGCGATACTAAACATAGTCGACTCAAAACAAAATCCGTAATTTAGGTCACAGTTGTTCGCGGAGGCATGTTTGGGGATTTTTACAAAGATTGTAGCGACGAATAATAAATAGTAGTCATAATGTCGTCTTACCTACTTGCATATATATCACACTACAAAAATATAGACGCTCTTTTTTGAATACTTCGAGATTGAGAGCGATTCAAAAACGCCACACACGACAATCGTCAAAGCCTCGTCGTTCTTTCCCGCTTCTTTGAAAGTTTTTTTTCTCAGGAACTAATCATGTCAGGACATTAAAATAAAAAGTGTTGTTCTTCTTGGAATATTGACGCGGGCGCAGCTGACCAAGCAGACAGCGCGCCCGTGGCATAACGGCTATCGCGCTTGTCTTCCACCCAGAAAACCAGTGTTCGATTCCTGGCCGCGCCTACACATTTTTGTTGACGCTGTGATGTGATGTTCTAGTAAATTCGAGAGCCGCCTTTCTAATTCGAGGTTAGAATGTTCTACGAACCGAACCTTCTACGCCGAATGTTCCGGAAGCCCACGCGTGTACAAAAGGGGCTCCACCTGGCAAGCCGAGTCAGTTTTCGCCCGAGGGTGCTGGGGCGTGACAGCAGGGCCTCGACTCTGCTGTCACGCCGACTTCGAGGCCGCGACGCTCTGCTTTCTTCTGCTCCCCCCTTTTTTTTTTCTTTTTTTTTCTTGGGGAAGGGGGGGGGGCACAAGTTCGTCTCATTAAACGTTTTTGTTTCCCCAGTTATTCTTTGTTTCACCTTGTCATTCGTGACAATATGCTCCACAAAATAGAAAAATTTGAAGCAAAATAAAAAATACGACTACCACTCGTTGCCTGAATCCAAATGAAGCCGCCCTATATCAACGACCACTGACGAAGCGCAACGCAGAGAAATGAAGCTGCAGCGTGATAGAATCTTCGGAGATTTATTAGTGAAAGCGCACATACTGGACAAACAATGAATGACTACTCCAAACGAACAGGTTCACAAGGCTTCGAAAGAAAGAGTACGTGTCACCAACTACTGATACATACACACATACAGACATAAAATATACCCATATAAACAATATTAAACACGATGCACGAAATTAAAAACCCGCACTTTCCTTCTATTTCAGTGGGTGGGAAATGAGAAGACGGGGGGGGGGGGGGGGGCGGTCGATCGGAACAGCTTTGAGTGTGGGGGCGACTGCCCCAACTGCCCCGACCGCAGCGAAGGTTAGAAGCGCGAAATCATAGTGTTGGCAGTTGCCCTTTGAATGCACGAGAGCCTGTGCCGCCGAGATGTGCCCTAGAGCAAGGAGCTCGCGCTTGTAGCCTGTCCTGCGCGACATCGTAATATGAAATAAAGTATATCTAGAGTTTTGAAATTAGACACTCCATACATGCGATACGCGCAAATAGTCGCTAGTCTTGGGTAAGTTACTTTTAAAAAGTAATTCGTTACAGTTACAATTTCTTTTAGAAAAAAGTAGCGAAGTTACCGTTACAGTGACCGCAACAAAAAAGCAACTCGTTACAGTTATAGTTACTTTTAAAAAGTAACCACGTTACCTTTCAGTTACTTTTCTTTAACAAAAAAAATTGGGAAAAACTAGAAAACGCTTTTTACCAAGTTATATTGCATAACATTAAAAAGTACGCTTTTTACTCCATATTGTGACTTAGCAGCACGTGTCTGAAAGTTTCCCTCGTTTGATTGCGAACACGTCCCTGCCCTTGCTGAACAGGCGCTCATCTGACGTGCTGGATGGGATTGCTTTGATGTGTCGCAGGAACAGGTTTTTCATTGCCGGGTAGGCGTTGAGGCAACAGAGAGCCCTATTCTGCGGTCAAGTTGTTAGTTACCGCCTCCACCACAGCAAAATACTTTCTGTACGGCAGCCATGGTGGTTCTTCTTTGTTCTCATCAACATTCCTATCTTTGGTAGCACTAGCACACTGCTGGCTCGTTGACGGTTGCGCTGGGTTCATAGAGTCCCTGGACATATTTCAATTCCTAACCGGCAAGCAAGAAACAAACCCCGCGCAAACAGCAGTAAATTTTGCCTCGACTGTTGACACCACACCAGTGCAAATCAAAATACGTAACATCTGCCGTGCGGAGTAGTGGCGCTAATCAAAATACGAAACATTCGCAGTGCCCTCCGCGTATATTGTTGTTTCACGGTTGATTCACCCGATTAAAAAGCGTTTGCGCAGAAAAAAAAAACGCAATAGTATTAGTGCTTCAAGATACTAAGATGCAAGTGCTCAGTCACAAAGTACAAGATTTTTTTTCCATCAAATTTACACGTGGCTATATTCGGGTCGTGACTCGATCGCGAGAAATAATAAGAAAAGTAACTTGACACTCGAAATGTCGGAACAGACAATTTGGAAACCGCAAAGAATGTCTAGATTGTACTCGTTGAGTGATATATTATTCATAAAAAACTGGAAAGTAACGACAAAAGCAACGTCGTTACTTTCATCGTTACCTCAGAAAAAGTAATGAACTACAGTTACAAGTTATATTTTTTAAAAAGTAACTCGCTAGAGTTACAATTAAGTTACCAAAAAAAGTAATAAAGTTACAGTAACGCGTTACTAGTAACGCGTTACTACCCAAGACTGAACGCTTCGCATGTCGGATGATTTGGCAGCAGTGGCAATGCAGAGAGCAAGTCGTCTGCTTTTTGCGAAGGGGTTGCGGTGACGTCAGAACGACTCCGAGTTCTGATTGGCTCTGATCGAAAGGATAGTGGGTAGATCTCAGCGCTAGGTGCCTTGAGGTCTACCCACTATTTTGTTCTTCAATCAGCCAATAAGAGCTCGGCGTTCTGACATCGGCGCAACCCCTGAGCAAGAAGCAGACGAACGTGCGCTTCGAATTGTACCGCCTACTCTTCCTCATTCAGACTTTAACCGTTTCTCAGAATGTAATTCAGAAGATGAGGGCTCCACCATCCGAAAGAGAAGCTCTGTAAAGTACCGCCGGTTCGGAATATGAAACCGTCTGAAGGTCACGGAAGCAGACGAGCCAAAAATGAAACAGAATGGAAGAAAGGTGACAACTTTACGCCCTCAATGTTTCCATGGGGTGCATCGAAATTTGAGCAGCTTGCCAGCACAGTGCGTGCTCCGGCTATAGACACTTGCAGGCTAAGAAAAGTTTTCGAGGAAAAGGAGGGCAGGGGAGGAGGAAGCAGATGGAATGCTGGAGAGAAGAAAACCCTCTCCTCTTTCAGCATTCCGTCTGCTCCTTCCTTCCCAGCCAGATAACTTTCCTTAACCTGTCATCGACAATAGACAAGTAAAAAAACATTTACCTGTGCACTGAACCCTTCTTTACGCTATTCCTTTCGGAACAAAACTAGGTCGCTAAAAAACATATTTTTGAGGGAAAAAAAGTAAAACTCGACCGTTCAAGGGTTAAGGTTAACACCAGTACGAACGAATACAAAACAGAGCGCAAATAACACACTTACAAAAAAAAAAAGATAGCAAAGAATTTAAATGTATGTTTGTGCTTGAACACTGATCATGGCGACCCCAGGTTCTGAATTTCAGCGCGAATAGCCTTTTTCTGATCTCTGCCCCATCATTCAATTCTATGTGTAACTGTGATTCGATCTTTCCGCGAACTCCCTGACAAATTTCGCGGGTCTGTCTTGTCCATAAAAGGTCGCCGCAGTCTTTTAGAAAATACGTCAGTTTTCCAGACTCGATTTAATGCACTTATATATTCACCGATGGAGTCACTGAAAACTTAAGAAACTTAAGAAGGAGAAGCGTAACTTAGTAGTGTCACGCTTCTCGTATCCTAATTTGTTCTTGGGTATTCTTTTTGGCTATTGTCGCAATACCTTCAGCGGAGGTGCGAACATAATATTCTCGGGTCTCACCAAGTCCTGTGTTTCTTAAACTCTCAGTGGCTGTTCCTTTTTTTTATATTCAAATTACCAGAAAAAGAAATAAAGTACGGAATAGGTATTTTTGTTTTGTTTTTTCATAAAAAAAATGTTTCGGTTTTTTTTTTTATTCCTGTAGTGATTTTATGATTCTAGAGGTTTCGTAACTACTTTTGTTCTGCCAGAAAAAAAAAAAGATTGTGTTTGCAGACATCATAGTTTGAGTTATTTTTCTAACTAAGATGAGGCAGTTTTAGTTTTATATATATGTATAGGAAAATTCCAGCCTTGACGTTAGCCGAGCTCTCTCCGTTGATAGCAGCGATTGGCTCTCCCAATTGATCTGCGGAAAAGTGAACGCTCCAGATATCCTAAAATGTGTATATATATATATATATATATATATATATATATATATATATATATATATATATATATATATATATATGTGTGTGTGTGTGTGTGTGTGTGTGTGTGTGTGTGTGTGTGTGTGCGTGCGTGCGTGCGTGCGTGCGTGCGTGCGTGCGTGCGTGTGTGCGTGTGCGTGTGTGTGTGTGTGTGTGTGTGATTTAGAAAATCTGGAGCGTTCACTTTTCCGCAGATCAGTTGGGAGAGCCACTCGCTGCTATCGACGGAGAGAGCTCGGCCAACGACGACGCTGGAAATATGTTTAAACCTAGAAACTTCGCGCTGTACACTCTAAAAAACGTTTGTGCATCTACTTTCCGCACAACACTCGGAGAGCCAATCACCGCAACCACGGAGGCAGCTCAGCGAATGACGATGCCGAAACATATGTTTAGACCAAGAAACGCAGTCTGAGTTGTGACATTAAGCAACGCAAGCGTGACGTTTTGCATTGCTTAATGTCACAACTCAGACTGCGTCTTTTGGTCTAAACATGTGTTTCGGCATCGTCATTCGCTGAGCTGCCACCGTAAGTTGCGATGATTGGCTCTCCGAGTGTTGTGCTGGAAAGGAGACGGACGGGCTTTTTTAGAGTGATAGGTGGATGCCACGGGGGTTGTCACTACACAAATTTTGTCTCACCGATGTTAGAACAAGTGCAGAAAGATGACGACAGATGCCATGGCATTGCGCATTTGACGCAGCTCGATCGGTCATATCTGGTTGTCCCGTTCCTAGTGTCACTGATAGCTTAAAAAACACGGGGCGTAGCCAGTCTGACACACTTCATTTCCGTTCCAAAGCTAAAGATATTGCAGCAATAGTCGATAAGAACGACGAAGGACGAGTCACGGAGAAAGACGCGAGGACACCACGGGGCACGCCCAGCGATGCTTCAACTGTCGGTGGCTCTAGGTGTCCCGTTCTCTGCAGGACTGCTGCGACGGCTGTCGCCTGGGTCTGGCAGCCGCCAAACTGGGCACGTCGTGCGACTTCGAGTCTTTCTCGCTCGGTCTGCCCTGGGACGACGCCTTCCAGCACTGCTGCACGGGAAAGGACGACCAGACGGCAGCTCCGGACCACGAAAACGAAGGTCAGGATTGCCTGCCCTACGAACGTAACGTAAAGACTGATTTACTCACTTTGCGACTGCTTACGCCCGGAAAAGCAAAAGGCTGGTTGTCACACTTGTGGCTGCTCACAACAGCGGCGAAGACGGTCGTAAGCAGTCGCATGAGGCTTTAGACAGGTTCTTAGACTCCCCGGTCCTGAGCAAACAGAAGTGTGTGAACCGGCCTTAAGGCCCCTTCACACACTTGTGTTTTGTTAGGACCAAGTTCTTGGAATCTCTCACAAGGAGAGAACACACTAGCACGCTGGCGCCATCTATGAGGTGACCCTGGAACTGCATTTCACTAGAGTGAAGGTCTAGCGATATTTAGGAGATCAAGTTTATGTACTATATATGGGAAATGGTCGGATATGAAATTGACGAAAGTTGTTTTAAGCCAAAAAATAAAAGTAATGCGCCAAATATTATTTAAAAAGATACGAAAACTGCGAGGTTCCATGGCTTCCCGATAGATGGCGACAGTGTGTCTCTCGTTGTAAGATGTTTTAAGAGCGTTTACCTTTTGAGAGGGACAGTTGTGAGCAGTCGTAAGTGTCTGAACCAAGACGTAAAGGCTGGTCCACGCACTTGCGACTGCTTACAACCGGGAAGGTTAAAATCCTCTTTTAAACCTCTTGTGACCGCTGACGACCGCTGTGCAGACGGTCGTAAACAATCACAAGATGCTTGAAAACCTGTTTATTTATTTATTTTAAAAATACTGCGACCTTAGAGGAGGTCATTTCAGGAGTGGAAAAGAATACACACATTGCATGTCCATACTACACAAAAAATGTATGAAGTGCGCACCCTATAAAAAAACATTACCGACGGTTAAAAAGGGGTTGACAAAACAACATCACATACCAACAAGAACCTCGTGCACTTCTAATAAAAATTTCTCAAGTGAAAGTAAACGAATAGCTCCATCAATGCTGTTTTAAGTATCGATGGTCCTTGAAAACAAAATATTTAGAACTATAGAGGTGACATGTATACGTACAATATTTAGAGGATGGAAGTTACAGTGCGTGATTGAGTAGTGAAATCAATATACTTTTCACGAATAACTTAACAGCTATTCACTATCTTATGTAGCAGCTTTAGTTGTTTCGCAACATGTCTTGAACCCAAGGCTTCAAGTCCAATGTCTGGCATTCATGATGTAGAAGAAAATGTTCTATCATGTCGATTAAAAATGAATCTGGTTACCTTACCTTGTACTGCGTCAAACAGCTTTATGTCTTCCTTTAAATATGGGTCCCAGACTCCACAGTCATATTCTAAAATCGGTCTAATTAGGGTCTTGTACGCGGTTATTTTAACTTCCCTAGTTGAAGATTTTAAGCTCTTTTAACATAACCCAATCTTCGCAAAGCGCAAAAGCTGATAGAATTAATGTGCCTGTCCCATTTAGAACTTGGAGTAGATAAAATTCCCAAATACGTACATTCACACACCTGGCGCAAAATTGCGGTACCTGTACTGCTAAAATAGACGGTGTCTTCTTACTAGCCAACGTCCTGAGTACAGATTTTTCGAAGTTAATTTCCATCTGCCATTTCTGGCTCCAATTAAGATATGATAAAAATGAGTCATTTAGCATGACGTTTTCATCTACGGAACTGATTTCGACGCATAAAACACAATCATCAGCATAAAGGCGAATCTTAACAGGAATATGGTCAATGACGTCATTCATATAAAGCAAAAACAAAAGTGGTCCTAAAACCGAACCCTACGGGACACCTGAACCAACCGAGACGTTGTTAGAATAAACATCCCCATATAAGAAAAACTGGGGTATTAGGTAATCAGCAATTTAATTAATTAGTGGTGCGTTTTTTTTAAATCATTTGCACTTTTTTAAGAAGTTTAAAATGTGGCACATTCTCGAAAGCCTTTGAATAGTCTATAAAGATTGCATCTATTTGCCATCTTTTATCTAAGGCAAAAGCAATGCCGTGGGTAAATCTAGTAGCTGGGTCGCGGTACAGTAGCCAGGACGAAGGTCATGTTGTTGGGGACAAAGAACCGAATTAGCCTCGAGGAACTCAGATATATAAATTTATGGAATATGTGTTCAAGAAGCTTGCAAAAACATGATTTCGATGAATTTGGTCTAAAGTTAGGAGCCACTTGCTTGCTACCGGATTTATATAGTGGAATACTTTTAGCTGACTTCCATATTCGAGATACAGTTGCACTAAAAATAGATGTCTCAAAAATTCCACTTAAGTACTTTACACTCCAAAGTGAATAACGGTGATCGAGCTTCAGTTGTAGATTAAGATTACCAGATACGCTAATGTTAACATCCGATAAAGCTGAGCCTGTACCGTCAAAGGAAAAATCTGGAACGTAATCATTATCGCAACTAAATACCGATTAAAAGTATTCGTTGAGACAGTTAGTAATCACTGCTGGTTCCCTAACATATTCAACTCGAATAATAAAGCTTTGCGACCCATAACATTTGGGAGGATAGACCTCCAGACTTTGGCAGGATTTGATTTCGTATATTGAGACAGAGTTACGTTAAAATACCTGGTTTTAGCTGCTAACATGTTTTCTTTCAAAATCGTCTTTAGACCCTCAAACAAAGCATTATCAGCCGACGCTACATTGCGTTTCCTATAATGTTTCCGTTTTGTTTTCCGCATCAACTGCAAAACCTCACTCATAATCCAGGGGTACGAGGGATTTTTCTTCTTTGTAACAGGTACAAAATTTTTAATGCATTTTTCTGCAAGAAAGTTGAAATGATTAAGCAGCGCATCGGGCGTCTGCGTCTGTACTCATAGAACAAAATTTATCGAAACAAAAACTAAGTTCATCAATTATAGCTACATCGTCAGCCCTGTTGGAATCAAAGACCATGGCGATTTCAGGGTTTATATGGTTGACACGATGTTCGAGGGTAACTAAAACTGGTTTGTGATCAGAAATCTCTTCAATCACTTCGCAATCGTAACCTAGGTTTACAATGTTGGGACTGAGAAAATTTAAAATCAACAATAGAATTATCTCTGATGTGAACTTCATCAACCTGATCTAAGACAAATGACACCGTCAAATCTACCAGAGCATCGCAAATGGCCCCATCTCGGCAACCATTCAAAAGTGTTTCCCAATTTATATCAGGTGCATTAAAATCGCCCAGTAAAACGAGCTTAAAATAAGCGAGGTTGTATTTCTGAATGTATTCGTAAATATCTAGAATAAATTGGAGGGAAGATTCGGAGGCTCTATAAACAGCGCCGATAACAAAAACAAGCTTATCGAGCTGCGCCTTGCACCATAAAGACTCGACGTTAGGCACATCAGAAAGAACAGAGAAGATAAAGTCAGTTTTAAAAGTAACGCAGCATCCCCGCCCCTGGAAGGTCTATATCACATCGTACTACGTTGTAATTAGGAGGTGTGAATTCACAATCAAGAATGGCTTCACATGGAATCAGGTTTCCGTTACACACATTACGTGTGGTGAATATGAAGATGCAATACATGAAAACTCAGTGACTTTGGAGAAAAGGCTTGTGGCGTTGTTGTTTATTACAGGAGACGGTTTATTCCTTACTTGTCAGTTTGAACGTCCAGATTGAGCCAATGGAAGAACTTTTACAAGTTCGTGAATTGTTGCCTACCACGAGTATCGAACGTTGTCAACAAAGACGTGGTCGTAACGAAAACTAACTTTGGCGCCATTCTTTCTAAATTGAGTAGTACCGAACCAAAGCTCTCTGCAAATATTACGGTTGGGGCGAAGTCGGTTTTAGTCAAAAACAAGTCTGTGATCCAGCCTTTAAAAACAGTTTTTAAGCCTCTTGAGACTGCTTACGACCGGGTGCGTCATGGCAGTCCCAAACTAGTAATGCCAAAGTAAAAAAAGAAAAAGAAAAACATGATTATTTTTTTTTACATTTGTAAATCAAATTTTATAAATAATTATTATGTTTTAAATCACTGTTGCATGAAAATAGTGATTCTTTTTCAGTAGGCGCATTTTAAACATGACAGGTTGATTCATCAATCCACCCTATCGCTGAAAACAATGCGAAAGAAAGAATTAATAATGACTTTATTTACCATACAAGTATGGTAAAAGTATGGTGTACGTTTTACAGATTTATTAACAACCTCTTATTAATGGTAACCCTGCCAAACGAGAACAAAAGCAGCTTCACTTTTTGCTAGAGAAAAACGCTTTATTTGCTTCTTTCTTTTGCGTTGTGACTTGCTTACTATAGGACATTACATAACTGAAAAACGAAGTGGAAGGCAGAAACTTTAACTCTCGGATTTGATCAGAAGAGCCCCACTTTATGCTTGCGTTCAGCTTAGAAATCTTTCTTGCCTGATGATCATCTGATTTAGATGAAAACAAATACGCATAGAAAGCAAGATATGTTACACGAATGGTAATTATAAAAATATTTTCGGGATTGTTTTTCGCAGAAAATGTTTAATTTAAGTTATCATAGGAAAACCGGTGTGATATAAATCACGATATAAATCATAGGGATATTTATTCTCCACTCTGGTGGTGGTACAAATATGGTAGTCTCAGAAAGTTTTGAGAGCATTGTAGTATCGTGAACTTGATAATTTCGATTAAGATTTGGGAAACTTAAATAACAATTTTTTCTCGTTGCAAAAAAAAAAAATCCCTGCGATGATTTTGGTGCAGTGCTTGTTCCCACGAATGGCAAGGGTCCGACAGAAGGTTGCCCCGCCGGATTCAAGATGCGAGACGATGGATCCTGCATGCCCATCGGCCCCCCTCAAGAACATCACCGTAAGAATATGGGTAAATGTAGATCGACAATAAATTTAATCAAAATAAAATATCATATAGTTGTCGTAAGCATTCAATGCATTTTAAGCGACATTAAGAAATATTATGCTTCTACTTTACCATAAAACACACCCCTCCCACCCCCTCTAGAGAAAACACAAAAAACCATTGGCATTCAAAGGCTAAGAAAACAAATTCCTGCTCAGTGTCCCAGCGCAGATGGTGTTTTGAACAGATCACGGTACATTCACTTGATAAAAAGCGCGCATTGTGTTTTTCTTTTTTTTTTTAATAGTTATATTCTTTGGGGGCCCACCGGTTGTGGTTTGCTAAAGGTTTTATTTTTGCTTCTCTGCCGCAAAAAGCATACAAAAAAAATAAAACAAGAAGAGAGAATTTGCAATAGACTAAAGTCATTGTTTCAGATACGTGAAAAAGTAGGAGTTTGGGAATATTGGTACGAATCGTATAATGCCCCGTCACGTCTAGCTTGCCTTCGCAGTTAAAAGGAGAAGACCACGCCGTGGTCTACCTTTTCACTGTGGAGGCTGCGGTATTAGGCAGTGCGTTTCGATCCGTACTGAACTCACATACATCTGTTTTAAAGCTAAAAAAAAATCTAGATTTTTTTTTATCAATATATCGGTTTATTCGGCACGTCGTTCTGGCTAATAATCTGCTTCTGTTGCATAAAAAAATTAGCTCACTATAGTTTAGACAGCACGTCGCCCTAGCATGATCCCCATCAAATGTGCAGAACACTCGCACAACGTTCTGAAAAGCCAAGTCTGGAAATTCCAGAATCCTGGAGGTTCACCTGTTCGCCTGCATCCTCAATATAATGGTTGTTGTTGCTGTTTGTTGTTGTTTTTAATGGGAACGTGAGCATTCTGAGTAGAAACGGACATTAAGCGGTAAAGGTAATGCTGGCCTCAAAACTTTGAGTTCATCGAGGCTCCATCGTTTGTCTAGAGTACCAATAATAAATAGAGATATAATATAGAATGGCGCCTTACTTCCCAGTTGACCACTACGTATTCTACTTCAAATATTGGCTTTAATAAAAGCTCTCAATGATTCAAATTACACACCGTACAGATGTGTACTAATCCTAATAAAATAGTTAGCAGTTGTGAGCCTTTTCAATCCAGGGGGCCACGAACACGTGGCGTGCCTCTGCTCAACTTTTCAACGTACACACCGGTCGTTGCAGCGAAGCCAGCCGACGGACACCTCTGCGAGCAGTACAACCCGTGCATGCACAAGTGCCGCAACTCCGGCACCACACTCGTCTGTGAATGCCACGAGGGATACAGGCTGGAAGAGGACAACAAGAGCTGCGCAGGTGACTTGACGAGAGAAAAATATACTGGACTCTATAGGGCCAAAAGTACGACGGAGACGGCTTATAGGTTAACACTACCCGTCTACTCATTCGTTTATTTTTAAACACCGCAGCCCCGCTGTGGCTATTGCAGCGGCGATTGCAGGGGCGATTGCACGGGACGTAGAACAAATGAAACAATATACGAGATTAAAAAAGAAAGAGCAATGAATGTAAGACATGATCATTAGTTATCAATGGAAGATATGAATTCACGCGATGGTAGTAAACAAACATCGTCGCGTAACGAAATACAAATTTCGATGGTACGAGAAAAAACTGCCTTTAGCAAAAATGTACGTTGATGAAAAGGTTAACTATTTATGTGGCGAGGAAAATTCGTTTGCAAAATCTAAGTTTATACTTTAAGACGCGAAACGTGGAAAGTTATGATCCGTCACGGCTTACGACTTGGCGGAGTAAGGCTCGTTCACACAGACCCCTTTTCTTACGTTACGTTACGAAAAGTCACCGGGAAAGCTGTGCTTCGTATTTAGCGTGGCTACCAATTCAAGGAGATAGCCTGGCACGCGATATTCGGGACACGAATGTTTCGATGACTTAGACGTAACGTAAGAAAACGGTGCTGTGTGAAAAGTTGAACCGAGCTCAACTCCTTACGTTACGTTACGACGAGCCTTGTGTCCTTGGTTGCCACGGTAACTCACCGTCCTAGCTCGTCGTCACCGAAACATTCGTGTCTCGAATGTCGCGTGCCAGGCTATCTCCTTGAATTGGTACCCACGTTTAATTCGAAGCACAGATTTCCCGGTGACTTTTCGTAACGTAACGTATGAAAACGGTCTGTGTGAATGAGCCTGTACACGCATGCCAATCGGTACCTTTCGTAATTAAAGATCTCTTGGCAGCACCTGTGTCTAAATGTTCCTCTTAGACACTTGACTCGGAAAAAGGGCAGAAAGTCAAAGCATGCATTGGCACACAACGTTGTCCTTACTATCTGCTGCTAAATGTTGGCTGAGCTCTGAAGGGCGTTCTAAAGAAAATTTCGCACTACGCGATATTTACGATCCCACGTACATGTTTATGAACATTGCTTTCGGGATTACCGTATGATAGTATCAAAGACACCGATTCGTGAGTGCTTTTATGTAAAAATAAATTATTAATACAATATCACATCTTCTAGATCAGGGGTGGCCAAGCTGCGGCTCGCGAGCCGCATGCGGCTCGTCGCGTGTTAAAGTGCGGCTCGCGGCTCCCCCCCCCCCCGCACACACACATACACTCCCCACCTCCCTCCAAGTCACACCAACATTTCCCCCCCCCCCCCAAAAAAAAATTAATAAATTGAGCGCGTTATGTATGGAAAGAGGTTGCGGTTTGGTAGTCTTGTGCTACTGCTACCTTACGTATAGTTGGACTGCTCTTGACTCGGATAGATTGAAAGTAGTCAGAGTTTCGTTTATTGCTCTAAACAAATATTTTGCCCCCCCCCCTACCGCGGCTTTTGGAAGTTTTGCGGTTTTGTTTGCGGCTCTTAGGCCGGGGCAGCATGGCCACCCCTGTTCTAGATATTCACTTTAGATTTCACCCTTAAAAAAACAGCGATCTGTGTTTCAAACTTCAATTCGGTTGTCGTAGTACATAGCAAGGGTAATTCGGGAAATGCTGACGAAGTTCTTTCTTACATCAATGAACCAATCGAAAAACGCTGTTTCAAGAGTCAGGAAAAACACGCGCGTGTCGCACTGTGCTGTGTCAAGTTTGAATGCGACACCACAGTGGAACTTTTATCTCCTTGCTTCAGAAGTTTCGGTTTCAGTTTGGGCGGTTCTCGCTCACTTTCGTGTGTCACATTTCGGGAAGAAATATCTATTTGAAGATACCGAAGTCCACTGAATGTCATTTTAACACCCCAGTAAAGAATAATCACAATTATTTTGTATGTAAAGACTAGTTTTTATAATTGTATTTCGTGTCCCTTCATAAACATCCAAATATTTCAAAGCGGTCGGAGCAAGCGAAACTGTTGAAGTTTCGCTTGGGGCTCCATGGGGCGAATATGCAGCGGAAAATCGACGAATTTGGCGTGGCGGCTTTTGCTCTGCGCGTGGCATCAGCACAGTGGCTGCTACGTCGAGCGCACAGCGAGCGGGCCGTCGGGCGAAGTTTGTCATTGGCTGCGTTTACAGGGATGGGACCGTAGCACATCCAATCGAGGTTTAGCTATGCTGATTGGTAGTAGATGGGTAAAAAAGGAAAAAATAGAAATGACAGGGTGCGTGTGATTGGTCCCTGTCCGATTCCTTGCACTATGATCGTATTTCAAAATACGATGAGATCTAAAGTAATGGATGTGCGCAGGAACAATACGCATGACGTTTCATTTGCTCAAGTGTCCCTGCGCACGTCGCATTTTTTTCGATCCAATCGTATTCTGAGCTTCGTCATTGGTTGGGATACCTCTGCTGTTCGCCGTGATTCAAGGTCTCCGTGGTCTGCAAAAAGTTAACTCCCATGTATTTTCCGGGCGCCGTGGCATGGGCAGACAATATTTCGGGGGATTGGGGGGGGGGGGGGGGGAGGGGTTAGGTGGCTGGGATGTCTAGGACTCAGGGTGCGGAGGGGGAGAGGGGGGGGGTCAAAATGCATGCGCATATTTTTATGTGTATTTATGTATACTTCTGTATACGTATACTTATCGTAGCCAGGGGGAGGGCTTATGGGGCTGAAGCCCCATAAGCTCCCCCCTGGCTACGTTACTGCGTTGGGCGCTTTATCATAACATATAGGTCCTTCCAAATGCAAACCCCACCCCCTCTTTTTTTTAAATGTGCCTGCAGATGTGGACGAGTGCGTTGACGGAACCCATAACTGCGACCTCACGACGCACGAGTGCATGAACAAGCCCGGAGGCTTCGGGTGCATTCCCAAGAGCGATACCCACGTTCCCAGTGTCGTCGACAGTGAAACCCAGCAGCAGTGCGAAGCCGGATTCAAGTATAACAGTGCCATGAAGGACTGCATAGGTACGACACTGCATTAAAAACAAAACTTCTAAATGTGGTTTGTTTTTTTAAGCTGAAAAAAAAAGAAGAAACATATTACGTTTAAGAGGAAAGCTAACTGAATTTGGGTAGCAATCTTATTCAGCTTTAGCTGTTTCAACTTAGCCACTGCGCTGGGGTTATATCTACCACCAAATTTATATCAAACATCTTACTTCAACTTCTAAAAAAATAATTTGATTCAATGATTACACCTGTTCATTTTTGTGTGTAAAAGTGCTTAACCTATTGATACGAAGGGGAAGTAAACTGTAATTGAAATGTTCTACTTGCCCAAGCCGTTAACTATAACACACAACGTGATTTTTCTATATATATACGAAAGTGAGTGTGTCTTGATAGAAAGTTGAACCAACTGTACACGTAAAAATTCATCCCTACGACAAGCTGTCAAATATAACGAACTACGCGCGTCCTTCTAACTTGCACGGTTTCCCAGACGTGGACGAATGTTCCGAGGGCCTGGATGACTGTTCCCTGGAGCAGCAGACGTGCCTCAACACCTACGGAGGGTTCCAGTGCCTCTCCGAAGGACGGCAAGGAATGCCCGGCCGGCTACAAGTGGAACGAGGACTCCTGTGTCGGTGAGTCGCATAAGTTGGCGCATCTACGTTCAGGAATTTTGTGAAACGCTCACGATGTCGCCGAGGCCTTTGTCTCCGTAATATATGAATCTGTTCTTTTTTTTTCTAAAGTCAATGTCATTAAACACAGTTCACGTGCGTAATAGCATTTGCAGACGTGCAGTCTTTGATGCCTAAAATACTCAATTAGCCACTTGTAAGGTCAGATTTATTCTTCCCTTATTAACTGAAGGGATTGAACAGATATCGATGTTAAAACGGTCTTTGTTGAAGAACTTGCATTGATCATGCGCATTTTAATGTGAACAACATTGTTTAAGAATATGTTTTGACGGGAGCTATTGATACCGTATCAGACAAAAAACAACCTTAAACACCCTTGCCAGAAGCTCTATACACTCTCTAATATTGTCTATGGGGTGTGTTTGCCTAAAGCTATCTTCAGAAAAAGCTATGACACGAGCAAACTAGTCACTGGAAGTTTAAGAAACAAGTGCTGAGTCCCGATCGCATCTTATTATTGCTTCGCATTCAATGAGGTTTCAGCATAAGTCGATAAATACGTCGAAATACACCAAGAAGCATGGAGCATCATCTAGTATGTCCATACATTTATTTGTATACCTTTTAGATTGTTCAGAAACAATGGTCGAACTAGACTGATTAAAGTAGCGTTGAACACATTTGTTTCCGGTGGAGGGATCTTGAAAATAATCACCTTTTTATCGGACACATGGTTTCCTAAGAAGATTATTGCAAAAGGGTGCTTCAGATCGCGTGTGTTTATTTTGTAGCAGATAAATTCTACCCAGATGTCCACGCACACACATATAAGCGCTGACAAGCTATATTAACAGGGAAGCCACTACG
The DNA here is from genome assembly GCA_037355805.1 of Ixodes ricinus. NCBI lineage: Eukaryota > Metazoa > Arthropoda > Arachnida > Ixodida > Ixodidae > Ixodes > Ixodes ricinus. The sequence continues at coordinate 116,659 of JAZHYW010039730.1, read as the reverse complement.
ATGACACCTGCATGTTCTCAAGAGAGACAATAAAAAGTAACGGGCCAGCCAGATTTTACATTTTGGGTCCCCCAGCTAACACGTATCCTTCTCTGAAACATTCATCGGGCTGTTGTGTGGGAACTCAGCAGTCATTCGATATTGTAACCCGCCCTGTTTCCCATGACGTGCTCGCTTGTGTCTTTATTGTGTAGTAATAGTAGTAGTAGTGTTGATTGTTAATTTAAGCAAAGTGTGTCCTTAACGTCGGGCTCTCAAACGTCCGCTCGTTCAGACGTAAACGAATGCGCCGAGTCACTGCACGCGTGCGATGCAAGGTTCGAGGAAGAATGCAAGAACACGGTGGGAGGCTACGTGTGCGATCCCATGTGCTCCGAGGGTCTTCGCTACAGCCACCACTTCGAAAAATGCCTTGGTGAGCAGAAGAGTGTGATACATGTCAAAATAAGAGTGTGAAAAACACGTATCCGTAGCCCCCTTTGATCCGAACAACCTAACAATTTACTCAAAATAAAATAGAACGATAGAACAGTCATTCAACCCAGAAATCAAACCAAGAAATTTACACCGTCGACACATAATCTCAATAACCTCACTTTCTTCAACTATTATACCGTCACTGCCAACAATAACATTCGCATCTAACCATTACATCTCTACAGCACAGCCCCCTCTCAAGATTCAAACTAATTAATGTAGTTCAACTTAACCGACAAAAACAATAACAACCTCGACACTCTAACTCAACTCAATTCAACATGCAACATGGCCTTAAATACACTTTCGGCCGTGCTGTCGTATACGTGGTTTACTGGTTATTCGCGAAGTTCATGAAAGTCAACAAGGTTGTATAAGTTTCTTTTTGTGACTCTTCTTGATTTTTTTCTTATCGCGCATAGTTTCTGCTGCAAACATTCTGAGACTTCAAAATATCGTAAAACTTTAGCAGATAAGATAGATCAATGTTCGTAGCTCAAGGTTGGGTTTGATTGCGTCTTGTTAAATTGGGAGACAGAGGCTTATTCTAAACGTTCGCTAATGTGCTCATTAACAAAAAAGTGTTTTATAGTATCCCCAAGATTCGGGGGCGTTCGCCCATGGCACCTATCTTGATTGTCCCCAGAAAAACACTCAAACCATTATTTCAAGCCAAACAACTGCAAACGTCGTTATATTTCCCGGGAGAATTATATACGGCGATAATAGATGATTAATTATTACTGATTAGAATCTCAGGAACGTATGTTGTTTATCCTTGGAGCCGACATATCGTTCCACATTGGATCTTATGGACAAGCTTTGCAATATCTTGAATGTCGACCCACCATAATGAAGAACCCTAATATTCTTCATGATTGTAATAGCGTCAGACGCATAGCACGCATCTCAAACGAAATATTGTTTTTCTTCTTAAGACCGCTTGATTTCTTATTAAACAAAAAACGGCATGTCAGATCATCTTCCACATATGGCACTGTTTTATGCTGGGTGTACTTGAGCGTATCTCCATGATCGATGTTCGTTTTTCTTCTTAACTTTGTGAAGATGTTGACGAATGTCAAGAAGGAACTCACACGTGCGGTTCGGTTCAACTCTGTACGAACACGGAGGGTGGTTTCACCTGTCGAACCACTGAACAGTGCCAGAAAGGATTTCGATACAATCGAGTCACTCGCAAGTGCGAAGGTACGTATAGTAAGCTTCTTCGTTTTACTGCTACTCACTTCAAATAATTCAGAACTCTCGGGGCTCATAAAAACAAAAAATTTTGTAAGGAACTGCACAGTGACAACCGACAAATCGCTGATGAACTTTGTTTTTTTTTTCAAGGAAAGTGTTTTGGTGAAACGGTAGTTTTCATTTTGTGGCATCTCAGGATATTTCATTTTTCGGCTTCTTCATCAGATCACCTCCTAGACAGTAGTTTAACACATTTTATATAGTGCTTCGTGTCCTCTAAGCTTAAGGTGAAGAGTCCTTTTATGACCACTGACAATTTAAGAAAGGAGGGACTTGGTGAGCCTCGTAATTGTCGCTCCACAGATAATGAGGATGCGGTTCTAGCCGATATGAACGCCAGAGAACAAATCACGGAACAAAATCTTTGAACATTTTATGCCGTACCCTGCTTTTATTCAGTTGTGCGTGACTACGGGACTATATTATCGGTTTCTTCTTTTTGCTCGGTTAAATTTGTTGCTCTTTCCTGCTCGTCAAGTACGTGGTCCCTAATCCAGGTCAGCTTACTTTAAGAGCGAGTTCTATAGATGGTGCTGCCTTGGGTCGATTAACTGGGGAGTACTACGAGCGCAATCATTCATTCGCCGCTCTCTGTAACTGCTTCCAGATATCGACGAGTGTCAAGAGCGAACGCATGACTGCAACCTCCAGTCGCAGGCATGCATCAACGTCAACGGTAGCTTTTCCTGCAGAAACAAGATTCGCTGCCCCGCGGGATATCGACTCAACGAAAACACGCGTTCCTGCATCGGTGAGTCTTATACTAGGAAGCCAAGAACACGTCTCCCACTGGTGTGTTTAGCGTCCCTCCCACACATCAAAAGTGGTTCCAATGTGGCGACGAAAGGCGTCGCAGAAGCGCGTCACGTTGTCGGATGTCGCGACCCTGGCGGTTGGGGGCTAGAAGTCCCGGTAAATAGTACGAGTGAAGGTCAGTCGTCGCTGTCGCCGCGGAGTTCTAACTCCTTGCTGTGGAAATTTCCGTGGACTGTCAACCACCGCCGCTGCTGTGACAGGTTCAGGATCGCCGCCGGCGACACCATGACACATCTAGGACGTCGTCGGGCGTAAATCGAGGGACCACTTTTGAGGACGTCGTAAACACACCAGTCGGAGACGCCGACGCTCATCAGGCTACCGAAGGCCCCGCAACCCACTCTTCCTTCTTCTATCCCTCCCCAGACGTTGACGAGTGCCTCCATGGCCTTCACTCGTGCTCCTCCCGGGAGTCGAAATGCGTCAACACAGTGGGCAGTTACCGTTGCATCAAGAAGTCCCTGTACTACAACTGTCGCCGAGGATTCGTGTACAGTTCCCGCCTCAAAGGATGTGAAGGTCGGTCGACTAGAATCCTACTGCTGAGAGCTTGAAGTTCTACGCTGCTGTTACTCCGACTGCTGCTGCGACTGCTGCTGCGACTGCTGCTGCTACTGCTGCTGCGACTGCTGCTGCGACTGCTGCTGCTTCTGCTGCTGCGCTGTTGCGACTGCTGCTGTGCTGTTTGCTGCTGCTGCTACTGCTACACTAGAGCTGCTGCTCTGACTAAGCGTGCACGCAGCGCAGAAGAACCCCTGAACATCGAGGCTGCTGCCAATTACAAGAGTCTGGTGCTGGGGCCTGAAGATTCAAAATACATGCAAAGTTTTGCTGGCATCTCATAGAAGGGCTGCCCGTGATAACATAAACTTGTGTGTTGTACAGTTTTATTTCCTGCCAAGCTATCTCATTACTGGCAGGACAGCGTACCACACAGACAGCTAGCTGTTAAATCCACAAACGTTGTTTCACTGCCGAAAAAAAAAACTAATGCATCGTTTTCTGAAAAACCTTTATACTCAAACGTCCAAGGTCCTGAAACATATCTTCTGACAACTAAATAAAGCAGAAATAAAAGAGGAAGAAAACAAGAAAAAAATACGCGCTTTTGATTCACGATACAATAATTTCATTAATATGTTGTTTGTTTGTTTGTTTGTTTGTTTTTGTTTTCGCGACGCAAACGGTGTCGTCGCAACGAATAACTTTTTCGTGAATGTAATTTCATAAATATTTAACATATTTATGAAATTTATGAAACAGCTTTAGGTTTAATCACGTGGCAGACCGGAGTTCAATGCTTTAGACACTGCGATCACGAACAAACTGAGGATTATTTTATTTTATTCCTGCACATAAACACGCACAGAGAATATGCCACTTGAAGTACTCTTTCTTTTACTTCAACTTACTGGTTCTGTCGGACTGAATAATCACTTGCATGCGACATTACCTTGCACACCTTGGGAAAGTTCTCTCTCAAGAGCCAGCGAAACTAAAGTTTCGTTAGCTCGTCCTGTCCATTCCTCTCTTTGTCCGTGTATTTCTTTTTTGCTCGCTGCTACCAGTTTGTAATCATGAACCAACTCGCCTGCATTGCTATATTGATTTGTGTTAACCCGTGTGATTTTTGAAAAATATCTGCAGTTAATTACCTCTCGGTGCCAAATTTTGGCGCCAGGCGAGGTGGTGACTCTATAAAAGGGTCGTCCGGTTTTCACCTCCAGCAACCATTCCATGGTCACTTTAAGTTCTCAATTAAATATCTCCGCCGGTCTGTAAAGCCACGACTCTGTTCAACAAATTAATATTTCGAAAGATTATATTCCATCGCCTTTCGCACACTTGTTGGTGAATGCTTGCGCTGCTAGAGTGTAGAGACATCTACACGACGACGAAGAGGTAGAACCCGCATATTTAAGCGCTTACGTATGTTTCACTCGAATATTCTTTGCCTTTGTGTAGCCTTTTATGCAACTCAGTAGTGCAATTAATCAAAAATCGCACAAAACCAATTAGCCCCTTTGCAAATAGCATAGCACACTCCTATTCATAACCGTTAAAAACAAGTTTGCAAACATTGCATACTTAAAAATAGCGCTCATATCGAGGAATGCTAACGGAAAAAAATGAATAGCAGGATATCGCCATTTTTTCGAAATTCCGCCTCTGGTAATAAAAATAAAAACTAAGTGCATTACGTTTCTACCGTTTCGACTAATATATGTAGAAACAATGTGAAGGATACACGCCAATACACAAATCTAATGCTACACTAAAGTACCTGTCACACTTAGGCAACATGATGGAAACAGCAACAGCGCACGTTGACCAACACTCGGACAACTTGTTGCTCGCTCCCCGTGTTGTCCGACAAACCTTTCGCATCCCGGCAACAGCAGCAGCTGCAACATGGACGACTACGAACGACTCGGTATGACAGCTTTCGGCAACAGAAACAGCAGCAACTTGTGTTGGACAACGTTTTGTTGCCCTGATCGCAGGCTGAGCGAATTTTGGACCGGCAACACGACAACACACATAGCTTCGGTGGCAGAGCTAGTTCCCTTTCAATAGCCTCTTACTCAAATAAAGGCTTGGAAAACGTTATTTAACGATAATTAAGGCTGGCGTGCAGCTAAAATAACTTGATGAATATTTTTACTACATAATTACGGGAAGCGATTGTCACAATGGTCACAGCTACGGTCGTAACGTTTAGACTGGTGTTGAAATTAGAACTGCCGAGAGACCAACTCACATTACTGCTAGTGAAATAAAATGGCATGCATGCTCATCCGCTGACGGAGTATAATAAATATAATCCAGGAAAGCAGAGATTAAAAAATCGAAGCATTAAAATGACCACTCTGATCATAATTGTTGATGCCTGGAACTTGGAAACAGCCGCTACCAGAAACCTGATTTGTTCCGAAAATACACAAGACATTTTGGGGAATGAAGCGATCACATAGCATGCGGTAGGAAAATAGACAGCGTTGAAAAATATTTATTCCACCGATCGTTATGAAGGCCATCGTGTCGGTGTCGCAGTTTTTATGCACTGTCAGTTGAGCTCAACACCACGCTACAAAAGACGCTTTGGTGTATTGCCGGTGCTAACTCAATTTTACAGTAGAAATAGGAATTGCATGAGAGAAAGAACCGGACAGAAACACTTCACACGGTGGCGTCAATCCCGAACATATATCAGCGATCTCACTTTCCTTGGTTAGGGCTACCTGCTTTGTCAGCGAATGAAGAACATTTTGATAAAAAAGAGGGTGAAAAATACTCCCCCTGTCAAGTTTCTTAGTCACAGTCACTGGTTGATGTCGTCCCGTGGTAATTTCCGGCCCTTTGAACGCACTAGCACTTTGTGGAGTCACATTTCCAGCGACGCCGCGCCGCACACGACGAACGAAGGTAAACAATCAAAATGGCGGAGTGTTGCCCGTGCTGTCCACGCCATCAGCGCGGTGTGACAGTGTGGTCGGACAACAAATCGGCCAACACGGTTGCTGGGCGGCAGTAACATGTTGCCCGACTGTTGTTGTTGCCGCGATGTGACAGGGTCACCGGCAACACGATTTCCACGTGTTGCCGGAAAGAGTTGTCCAACTGTTGCCTCAGTGTGACAGGGCCTTAACGGTAATAAAATTCGAGGAAGCCTCTCTAGAATTTATCGGTGCATGGCGCAACTAAGGGGTTCCTATTCGGAGGACAAACAGTAGCACGGCCTTCAACCTGTGAGTTATACTGGTAATATCTTGGTCACAGATATCTAAACTTTCTCGCTACCTCAAAGAGAGGTATAAGGAGCTTGCGTACTAAGCTTGCAGGCTGCTCAGCCGAAGCTCTACGGTCACTCACGGCGCAGGGGCGTGGCTTATCGTGTTTACGCTTCGTGATTGGTTCCTTGACGTTGTTTTTTAGCAAATGCCGCAATTCTTTTCCAAGAGGTTAAAACTTAAAACTTGTCTGTTTTCAAGCAACCGTGATATATAAACAAATTTGCATTTGATCATTAAGACAAGTTTTATACTGGGAGCAACTCTAATCTATACCGTCCAACACGAGGCTTATCGAACTGCTGCGAACGGAGTCGGATACCCAAATATGAAGCCCAAAGCCAGAGTGGAAGCACGTTCCGTAACAAGAAACAACACCGAAAACACCAACTACATTTGTTTGCAAATTGACGGTAGAATCGGATGTGCCAGCTATTGTGTTACCACTTGTTATACACTACCTAAGTTGGACACCTGCAAAACTCAGACACCCCCTAAGGTGGGGCAGGTTTTCTGATCACCAATGCAGCATAGTCATTCATTCAATCATTGTACTTTTAACCTTTAAGGCCCCATTGAGGGGCATTTCGGGGAAAGGATACATTCTGAAGTTATAAAAAGCAGCTGGTTTTCAACTAACGCTGGTGGTGTTTTGCAAAGACTGGAAAATAACAAATTCATGAACACCTTAGTGTGAATATAAAACGGTTTAAGTAATCCATTAGCACAAATAAGAGACTATAGCACTTCGAAACAAGACATACAGGGCCGCCTATGTCGGAGGAAAAGTCAATCCAATTTACAATAATCTGTAAAAAAAATAATAAAAAAGATTGCTTAAAATTATTTCTACGGCCGGCGATCTGATACCCAAGGCACGCGTGATATCTTACGGTGTGGGATTAAAGTTCAAAACACCGCAGGTCATTCGGTTATAAATTATAATCGTTGAGGATAAACCTTGCTTCTGAATCGTTCCGACGAACAGCCCTCTCTCTGGAGCATTCTCTAAGGTCGGAACGTCCAAGAGTATTCAAGGAGTGTCCGAGTTAGCAAGGTTCCACACGATACAAATCATCTTGTCTCTTGACCAAACGAAGAATTGACTTGCAAACGAAACGAAATTGACGCCACGAAAATTGTGTTTTCCAGACGTGGACGAGTGTGCTGAGGGGCTGGACGGCTGCAGCGACGACCAGGTGTGCGTCAACGCCGTGGGAAGTTTCAGCTGCGTGCCGAGAGCCCCCAAGCATGGTGTCACAAAGGCTACAGGAGGGATCCGGTGACCAGACGTTGCGAAGGTGGATGTCGCCTTTCCCTGTATTCTGTACACTTCACTTTAAGAAACCTGAAGCGTCTAATTACCCGACAAGCACTTGGGAGACCCAATTGCTGCAATCTACGGACAGGGGCGGATCCAGAACTCCGTTTTGGGGGGGGGGGGGGGCGGAAAAATTTTAAGGATACTATTCTCCCATTCTTTCTTGTGCAAGGGGTGTCCACTGTCCACCCATGTCAAATTGCCCTCCGAGAAGGGGGAGGGAGGGGGGGGTCGACTTTGTTTGGAGGGGGGGGGGGGCGCGCCGCCGCCCCCCCCCCCTTGGATCCGCCACTGTTTACGGAACGAGCTCGGCGAGGGCCGAGGCCGATGATATGGACTCGTCACTCGTCGAGGCATAAAACGAAATATAATCGCAGGTTCACCGGTAAAAACTTAAACCCATAGTCTTTCTCGTTGTAGTCAGTGGTAAATCTGCTTTAACTAATTTTGATGGGGGTTTTCTTTGTCATATAAACCAAGTATTAACTCTTGATGCGTATAACTCCCCAAAGCTTGTGCTCAACTTGAGTTTTAAAAAGTCTATTTGCAGTGGCGTAGCCAAGAATACTTTTGTCTTTTTTTTTCTTTTTTTCTTTTTGGGGGGGGGTGGCTGGGATGTTTATGACTTGGGGTGCAGAGAGGGGGGAGGGGGTCAAAATACTTGCGTAGATTATAGGGTCGGCTGGATTTCGGGGGGAGGGGAGGCTGAAGCCCCATAAGCCCCCCCCCTTTTTTGGTTTGCACGTATTTATTGAATTAAGTTGGGCTCGACCCATGAAACATCCAATTAATATATCTGTGTAGTGTTTTGTTATTGTTTGTTTGTTCGTTGTTGTTTTTACCAAAACAAAACTTAACACCGTCATGCAGCTAGGTAGCCTGCTTGTGGCTCTCAATTTCATTCTTTTCATAGAGTAAACTGAAGGGTTGTTACATTAGGGGGCCAAAATATTCTTATTGGTAAGGTAGTATTACTCTTCCTTGTAGCCGACAGCACTTGCAAAATATTAGAGCAAATTTAAAAAAAAAACGAAGTGTGGGCCGGCAGAGTGGCGGCGAACCACCAGTAAAATCTAGGAGCTGCAGCCTAAAGACGCAGTTTAATGTACCCTACAGCGAAAAGGAGGTATCTCACGCTACTCAAGCTAAACACACTTTCGGAATACCCGGGCTTTACTCTTTCCGGTATGCTATTTATAATCCCTAAATTAAAATAGCTACTCAGAAAACTGCAAATGAAGGTGACGCCCAAACCAACTTTCAATTTTTTTCCGCGCCCTTCAGTAAGGTGATGTTACATCTTGTGTAACTTGCAAGTCGGGCAGCCAGTCTCAATAACACCGTACTTTGCACATTTTTTTTTCTCGTTTTGTTGGCGTGGGTTTTCCCAGCCTTCACACCATCAAACCTCCTGTAACCCGTCGGGAGCGAGCTACAACATTACAACATCTGACGTCAGGATTGAAGAAAGAATAAACATGTAAGACAAGAACGACACAACCAACTAGCAATGGACATATAGAAATTCCAGAAGTGAGCAACCTGCTAAAAGCAGGAAAATCAGGGAAAGGTGAAGTAATTATAAGGAGAGACGAAGGAGAGAAAGAGACGATAAGATAAAAGGAAAAGTCGGGTCGACGGAGTTATCTCTTATTTGAGAAATTCAACTTAAGTCTTTGTCAGAAACGGGTGGTATTAGATCCAATGTTGTTTGCGCTGCTCATGGCGAATGACGATGATCTCCCGGCCGTATCTGACCAGTCTGACCTAAAGTTCATTGATGCTTCTTTTTTTTCTTTTTTTCAAGTAACGACAACTAATACAAATGACAAAGCACATTCTGCTGGAACAAAATGGCGTCGATCAATCCAGTCTTCTGCTGTGCGCCGCCGTTCGCTTCCCAAAACATTCACCGTCACGCATTCGGCGCCTCAAAGAATGTCGCTACTTGTAGGAAGATCTTATCTAGAAACTTTAGTCTGACCTATGTACTGGCTCCGGCAGCTCAAAGGAATGGAGTGCACCTCCTTCTCCTTGCATTGCATGAACTTATATACATGCCTGACGGTACAGCAACTTCCAATCCGGTTATTGTTAGCTTGTTGGCAGAGTTGCTAAAGGCTCACACGGCAAGAAAACTCGACATTCGTGTCGAACTGTGATGCAATAGACTTTAACCGGTGAGCGGAATTGTACCTCTCAGGGACGAGTGCAAACCGGGTATTCTTCTTAGAGGCAGAGGGCTGGCATTCGATCCGAAGTACAAACTTCTCCGAGACGGAGCGAAGAAGGTCAACAGGGAAACCCGGTCTTAACAAGCCTCTGATGATGAGTTTTAAAACTGCCTTCTGAAAAATGATAACAGGACTTTGGTAAAGATGATGAGAACAGCAATTTGTCGATACCGTGTTTACCGACTTTGAGTGAGCACTGGAAAAAGGAAGAACATGTTTAACAGACCTTGGCTGGAAAGCCCAGCAGAGACCAGAGGAACTAGCATGAAGCCGCAGATCGAGGTACTGCAGCCCTTCATTCGAAGGTTTTTCTTTTGTGAAGGTGAGACCAGACAAGCAAGCGGAAGAGGCGTCTGCAATACTTTCAGGGGAAATTAGGTCGGGATGAGCGATTAAGTAATGATCGACGAATCTGGAAACATGGCAGCCAGGAAAATTGTTGTTGATATGCGCTCTTATAGCTCTGTCAACGAATAGGAAAAAACAAAATCTCGCTGAGAACAGGGACGAGGCAAGAGCCGATGCAAACGCCCTTTTTTGGCGATATATCTTTCCCTCATGTATGACTAAGGTTCACTGGAGGTAAAAATAAAGCAGGTCAAAAAATCCTTCAACAGAAACACCAGAGGAATTCTGAAAATCAATGGCCACATGTTCGAGGATAGCGTCAGAGACAGAAAAGAGCAGGCCAGTTTGATCTAGGTTGATATACATGTCTTCAATGTCGAGTGAAAAAAATAGAGTGCGACAAGGAAAAAGAATGAAAGCCACTGCTGGAAATAAATTCCAGTGAGTTTGACACTCCAAAAAGTTGGAGAACGTGAGTGCGTGACTTTTGCTTTTGCAAAAAGAGACCGAAAGGCTTCTGCGAACAGCCCCTTTCCGACACAATGCTTCTGAGAGGAGCACCATTCTTACCAGTTCTTGCCGAGAATAACACGGAAAGATACTGCTTTGCGAGACCACCGATGGCACTCTTGAGTGACAAGAGGTTCAACGACGGACGAAGCAGTTTCACCTCTGAGCTGAAGGACCCGGATGGTTTCGGCTTTACAAAATTCGGCAACTAGCGACATTCAGCTCTATGTACTCGAGGGTTCCATCTTCCGCAATTCTTCCATGAAGATTTCAAAAAATCACTTTTATCTTTTGAATAAGATAACGGTAAGGTCTGAAACTTTGAAATCTGGTTTGGAACGCTACAGCTTCATTTGGGCGCAGAATGAGCGTTTGGCAATGCGTAGTTTATTTGTGCGGCAAAAACAAAAACACTGTAATTTGTTTACTTTATTTTGTGTGTGTGTGTGGGAAAGGGGGGGGGGGGACACGCTGTACTTTGACGCTCACCCTCACAGTCCTGTTATTGAATAATCGGCGTTCCTCGTTCGATTCTGCTCGCAGATATCAACGAATGCCAGGAGTACACGCACTCGTGCGTCGGCGACATGGTCTGCATCAACACCAAGGGAAGCTACATGTGCGAAAAGCGCCAAACGACTAACCCCGGGGTCAAGGGTCACTCAGGAGGTCAGCACAGCAACGGCCACTCGGACAAGTGCGCGTCCGGCATGAGACCCGATCCCCTGACCGGCGACTGCCGAGGTAATTACTTCCATTTCAAATATCGGCGTAAACATTTTAATGCGAAAGCAATAAGGGCCCTTGGAGCGAACCGACGTCATTAGCTTTTGAAGCCGCGCCAAACGGCACCTAAACTCAGCTGCCCCTATGGAGCCAAGTTTGTCTTCTGTAGAAGAAATCTGATGTATATATAGTCTCCCATTGGCTGGCGTACGTCATAGTTTCAAGGAACGAGGCTCCCATTGGCTCTCGCGCGGCGTAGTACCAAGGAACGCCACCAGAGAAGCCCTCTCCATGGCGGCGCAGCGCACGCAGCGGCCCGGCCGCCGGTAAGAGGTGCGGGCCTGGCCGCAGAGTCCGCACGGGCAAACTCCGGAGAGGCTGCACGGCCGAGCTCAGTGCGGCGCGGCCACTTCACGAAAGCGCGCGCTCGGCCGTCGGCCGCTACCTCGGCAGTAGCCAAACGTTGCCGTCCACGCCAGTACGCCACAGACAAACTAAGGGAGCAGAAGAACGACATTCATGCTTTCGCATTCACAACTCATAAGAAGCGCTTAGGTGTCCTCGGAATTTGTTTTTTTGATATATATATTTTTTTTGTTTTGGGGGAATTTGGGTGGCACCGGGACAACCACAAACAATTTGGGTTTATCTATATTGGGTGCATTTTCGCATTAAAAATAAATAGGTAAATATATATTTCGATGATGCGCGGACTTAGACTATATTTAATGTATGACGATAAAAATCCCTTGAAAAGGGGAAACAAATGGGACAAAGGACAAACACAAAACTCCAAACACAGCTAGGTTTTATCATGCAGGACCAGGCGGATTTTGTCGGTCGCGCACCAGTCCCCTTCTGTGTTTGGAGATTTGTGTTTGCCCTTTGTCCCCTTTGTTCCCCTTCTCCAGAGATTAGTATCGTCATTCTTGTCCAGCTCGCTTGCACCTTTGCTTTAATTGCATTATAATTATAAGTTTAAAATGCAGGTCATTCATCCTTTTTGGTGTTAGACTGGTGGCAGCTAATAAAACCCGTTTGCTCTACTGACGTGTAACTCCTGGTCAGCTCAGTTGGTAGAGCGCTCCAGTGGAAATGGAGACGCCCCTGGTTCGATGCCAGGACCAGGCCGATTTTTTTGGTCACGCACCAGTCACCTAGCTGTGTTTCGAGATTTATGTTTGCCCTTTGTCCCCTTTGTTCCCCTTCTCCAGCGATTATTATCGTCATTCTTGTCCAGTTCGCTTGCACCTTTGCATTAATTGCATAATAATTCCATGTATTCACTCGTTCAAATGCCTTTAAACGCTCTTCCTTTCCCAGAACCTTTGAGAAATGGAACAACCTGCTTTCCTGTATACTTTAATCACAAAATGTATTTGAATCAATTGAACGCCTTTTTTATGTGACTTCTCTTTCGTGCATAATACAGTTCTCTATTTTCTACGTGTCCTGTTCCCCTCTTTTTTGATGCACTGTATATTATCTGGTATTTTCATTTTGTAGTACAAATATTACGCTCACTCCTACTCGGGCAACAATATGGACTCGCAGTATCCTGGAGATAAATTATAAATAAATAGAAAATTCCTAACATCATTGCCTTTAATAGACTGAAACCATGAAATTAAAAAAGAGTGTGATAAAGGTAGGTATATAAAAATGCTATTGCTATCTTAACCTTTCAAATATTATCTACCGCTAAAAAAACTTGCCTCCCCGAGTGCTTTTGTTTTAAATATTTCTGTTAAACGACCTGCTACTTCCAGCGAATGATTTAAAACAAATTTCTTGTTAAATTGGCCTTAATTAATAATTGGCCGTAATTGTACAAATACGACTTTTTTTAGAAATGTTAGTTCTTGTGCAGCTTTCAGTTTTTGTAACTTTTCCTTGTGCGCCTTTACGGTTATGAAGCGGTCTTGTGCAATCCACTGTATTGGTTAATTACTCTTTGTATAGTGGTTACTTTCATCTTTTTTTTTATTTTTGTATTCCCACTCCTGTAACAGTCCAATGGCCTGACAGTATCAATAAATTAATGAATGAATGAGCTCGTCGTGACCCATCAAGTAAAAGTCAGGATGACGACCCTAACAAATAAATACTAAATTAATTAGCGCTTAGGCTCACATATAAGCGAAATTAGATAAAAAATTTTAATTACAGACAGCAGTCACGCATTTACATATAGTAAGTTTCGCAGGCCAGTCTGCAATGCCACGTGTGCCCCGAAACACGCCGCATAGAGAAATTTAATGCCTTCACAATTCTAAATAATACGTAACATAGCGTGCATCCCACCCCACCCCCCCCCTTCTCACCTTTTTTTTTTTTTCTTTTTTTTTAACGCAACAGTAAGATACGCTACTGCCGAACGGTTTACATATTGCGTTAGCGGTTCGGACAAGATGCCGAAGTTTCAGTTATTCAAAAAGAATAATTTTTTGTTTCCATTTTTGATGGGGAATGGCGTCCGACGAAGCCTACGAATACATGTAGCTTGAATAACGTGAACTACCAAGAATGGGCCCCATTTTCCCACCGAAACTTTAGGAAAATGGCTCATAACTTTTGAATAAGGTGACGGTTAGTTCTGAAATTTTGACATCTAGTCCTTACCGTTAACGCCACGTTTAGGCGGAGATTCAACGTACGGCGATGCGTGATTCTTTTTTTTTATAAAAAGTTATTGTATTTATTAAGGCGAAAGCTTTATATGTCTCATCGTTCAGCCCTTGAGCGAAAACATGTGGTCGACACGAAAGGTACCAGAACCCACGGTTCGCCACTGGACCACGAGATGGCATTACTTGTGCCAGAATCGGCGGAGGCGCACGGGTGGCGCAAACCCAGCGGGAGAGGAAGACACTCTCGCTCCGGCAGCGGTGAAGAGCGGGCGTGCGACATGCCGTGAGATTAACGGCGCCAAAAGGGCGTGGTCAGAGAGCGCGCTGTCTTCGGAGGTTCGCTATCACCGCGATCGGCGCTTGGCCTTTCACCTTCAAGCCGTCTTAGGGATAACATAAGAGACCCTGTGAATTTCTTTTTTCCGGGACACGCATGTACATCGTATTTATAATATGGGGACATCTTTTTAGTCAGTGACAGGTTAAGAGAGACCTCCTCTCCCGCCTTCGCTCTGATAAAGTGGAAAGAGCTGGGGGAACTTTCCCTCAATTCTTGACTTGTCAAGTAGTGTAATTATTAAACTGCGCCTTCGTAATAAAGAGCGGCTCAGATTTATATATTACTTATTTACTTATTAATTGTTCCCAAAGAAGTTTAGAAGAAGAAGGCTTAGCAATAATTTCAAACCGCGCGGTCGAAGTGCGTGCCACACTCGCGCAGCTTCCCTCGTTCACGCGTCTGTTTACCATAATATTTCCAGACATAAACGAGTGCGAAGAGCAGCGACCGTGTGGAGAAAACGAGCGGTGCCAGAACCTGGTCGGCACGTACACGTGCACCTGCATGGACGGATACCGACGCGACAGCTCCACCGGCCCCTGCAAAGGTAAGCGCAACTCCAACGCCGTGCATTTTATACCTTCCCTCCGTTTCACGTTTCGACCGCAAGGTCGCGCCTAGTTTTCGCTGCACACTTGCATAGGCCGAAGGACCCCCGCTTCTCTCTTTCAAGTGTTCGCCGCTGGGTGGCGCCGTTTAAGTGGATTGGCGTATTGGAAAGCGCGTCGTACCTTCAGTCGCTAGAAGAGGACATAGATGATGTTGGCGGTGGATCTGTCATTTCAACTGTTATGCGTGTGGCGCAAGAAACCATAACCCATTACTGAAACTGATCGAGTCAAAACATGAATTTCTAAATTTTCTTTTTGTCTTACACTTACTAACGGTCTATTTTTTAGAAAATATGAGCGAAAAATTGCTTCTCTATTTCGGTGTTTACGCTTAAAAAATTGGATTCTTTTGGGCCCGTGCGCCATGCGTGGTCATTTTGAGAACCAATGTATGTGTGAATAACGAGGCAGGAACAAAGGGCACACGGGAGATTTTCACGTAGAATGAACCACTGCGCCCTCTACACACTTATGAACCCTAAAAATTAGTACCTTCAGCACTCAAAAATTCAATCTCAGCTGGAAGTCAGAGTCCGTAATTTCGCGAAGGCATTTAAATAATGCACGAACCTGTCCCTTAAAAAGAAATAATAACGTGAAGTGGACAGCCCCCAACCCTCTCGTGATCGCTGGGCAGCCCACGAACCGCAACGTCCCTCAGTAACTGGGAACAAAGACAAATCGACTTTCCCTTCCATCATTAGCCATCCTCTGCCGCTCTTGGTCAGGGCCCGCCATGTATACGTCGGAGGAAAACTATTTAAGTTGCGGCCACTCTGTTTCTTTTGTCACGTCACCGACAACTTAAAGGGGCCCTGCAACAACGTTTTGACTGGTTTTTAATTTGTACCGAACCTGAGCGCACTGAACGTAGTAACTTAATGAAGCTTTTCTTTTCTCCAATTTCGCTTTATTTTAAAAGTTATAGGCAAATTAGAATTCCGAAAACAAGCAAAAAATAACCTCCTTCATGACGTCGTAGGTCCTGGCTTGAGCGGCCGTGAACTAGAGGAGGGCTAGTGAGCTCATTGAGCGCTCACGCCTGCCGCAGTCCGTGTCGACGGCTCGAGAGGGCGCCACTAAGCATGTGTTGGAGAGGCTGTATGAAGCGGGCGGCCAGGGCGGCTCGCATTGCATTTGCTGCGCGATTAAAGACTATTTCGGCATGACACTTCATTGGCCACAAACGACAGCAAACACGGGGTAAAGATCAGTTCAGAACGGGAGCCACTTCGCGCTGCCATACCGCCAAATGGCCAAATCGCCAGCAGGGCCTGCGCCGAAGGCCTTCGGCGCGGGGTGCCTCATCCCACTAGCTCTTTCTAGTATGCGCCGTTTTTTCCGCCGCTTGGTGGCGGGTATGTCGACGTGTCATTTCTTGTTTCCGTACTTTATAAACTGCATTTGTTTCTTTTCTGATCTAAAATACTGAACAAAAACTACTTTCATACATAATTGAAACGGTTCGCGGCACTTATATTTTGTATCTCGACTAAAAAAAAAGCTTTTCGCTGCTCTGACCAGTAGTAAGGCCAGGACCTAAGACGTCACATTTCGCGCGCTTTCGGCAACGCGGGTCGCCCTCGTCGGTGGAGGAGGTTTCCGCGCCGTCCGGCTAAAATATGACGCACTGATATTTCGTTACTCTCTCCGTGCCCGCTGGCTTGCCCGAATCCCAAGAGACGTGGAAACTGCAAAAAAAGCAGACGCTTAAATATGATTGCAGGGCCCCTTTAAAACGCAGGGCGTGGCGAGTCCCGAGCACGTGACCATCGCTCCCTAGCCAATGAGATTGCGGCAGCACTCGATAAGAACGCCGAAGACCCAATCACGAGGCAAGATGCGTGATCATAATGGACCGTACCCTGCGGCGACCTCAGTGACTCTCGCGACCGGAGCAATGGTGAATTTAACGTGGCAGCAGTTCAAAGGCGCGCTACTAGACCTTTTAGAACTCGCTAATGCACTTATGCTTACAAAAATCAACCTCTCTTTATCGTTTATATGTCTCGTTCTCTCTTTCTCCATCTGTCTGTATGTACCCCTCTGTCTGTCTGTCTTTGTCTGTCTGTCTGTCTGTCTGTCTGTCTGTCTGTCTGTCTGTCTGTCTGTGTCTGTCTGTCTGTCTGTCTGTCTGTCTGTCTGTCTGTCTATCTGTCTGTCTGTCTGTCTGTCTGTCTGTCTGTCTGTCTGTCTGTCTGTCTGGCCTCCCTGTCTGTCTGTCTGTCTGTCTGTCTGTCTGTCTGTCTGTCTGTCTGTCTGTCTGTCTGTCTGTCTGTCTCTCTCTCTCTCTCTCTCTCTCTCTCTCTCTCTCTCTGTGTCTCTCCCTATCTCACTGTCACTCTCTCTCTGTCTGTTTCTCTCTCTCTGTCTCTTTCTCTCTCTCTCCCTCCCCTTCTCTCTTTTGTTTTTCTCGTTTTTTACAGTTTAGTGCACACAGGGGTCCCTAGCTTCGCCCTCATACTGCTCAGACTTAGCTTATCTTCATTGGACATTAGAAAAACACAATACTGCACGCATTAATCCTGATTTTAAGTGAAACGCACGACCAATGTCTCATACGGTTTATGAAAGGACGTTGTGGGCCGTCTACCCTGTTTCTCGGAGCCGAGGAGGGAAATCGCGTATAAGACTTTCATCACGCGTTTTGTAACCAAGCATGCGAATAAATTGCAATTTCTTTAGGCCGTCGCGAAGAATGTAGAATTGTGAAGCTGTAGTCACACTGCTCGTATACATCATTCAACAAAAAAATTAGTCTCCAGGCATTGTCTCAGGCACATTTTTTTCTTGTATTATGGTACATCGGCCACACAAAAACTGCCCGACCCATGTTGGAAACATGTATATAGCAAACATGCTTTGAACATGACTGCGGCCTGCGTCCGCAGACAATTCTATCACAATGTCTGCAGCGAACGCCGTGTATTTTGTATGATGTACTAAGACCTGTTATAACGAAGTCAACGAGAATCGGAAATCACTACGCTATATCCGCTATTTCGTTATAGCCGACTTCGGTCATAACAAAGTCCAAAGGGAATGGGAAATCGTGATCGCTTCGCTGTAGCCGCTATTTCGTTATAACTGACTTCGTTATAACCGGTCTCGACATAGCAGATGTACAGCACTGTAGGCAAAGATAACGGTCAGAAACCATTTTTTGTGCACCTTTATCCCCTTGCGTTCCGGAGCGCGGATGGGCGGAAACAGCACCGCCATGCACTCCAACAAATGACCGTGCGTCCTCTTTTTGCGCAGAACGCACATTGAGCCAATCACTGGGATCAATGAAGCGAGATCGAACAATTACGAGGTCAAAACACTTCCATCTAAAAACGCAATTTGTACCTTGACACTGAGTACGACGGGAGCATAACGCCATACCCAATCTCACTAAGTAAACTGCAGTTTTCAGTGAACAAATTTTTTTCGAGCTCGAGCTTCTTTCATAGATTGCAGTGATTGGCTTTCCGAGTTCTCCATGAAAAGGTAAACGCGCGGTCATTTTGGGACGTAAGTAAGGACGCCCACCGTAGGATACCCCGTCGCTAAATGACAAAGTGCGGCGCGCATTTAATCGTTGCCATCGTTGCAGACATCAACGAGTGCCAGTACGGAGGACACAACTGCCAGATCGGATTTCGCTGCGACAATACGCCGGGCTCGTTCACCTGCGTCCGGAGCTCGGGCTGTGGAACTGGCTACACCGTGAATTTCGCCACGGGACTGTGCGAAGGTAGGAAAGTTCTACCTTCTTAGAACCACGTCTTGTTGTGTAGCTTTCAAGTGTATATGCTAAATGGGTTTCTGCTTTCGCCTTTCTAGGCGATGAATTTATTATATATGCAGTTATGTTAAGGGATGAGTCAGTTTGGAGCACCTTTGGAGAAGCCAAAAGTTTATTTTTGAGGAGCAAAATGTACTTTTAGAGCATAAGCAGACTTTTTATATTTATTCGTACCAGTTCGAATATTACGTTAAGATATATGTGTTGATGTCTACTTTGCCTTCCTGCTTCTTTTTAATCTTTTGGTGACATAAACAGAATGGCAGGTGGGATTCCCTAGCTAATAGTTTAATTGCACGTAGAAGAGCGAGACACGCTAAAAGGGTGCTAATTGATGAAGGGCAGTACAAACTACAGTGCTTGGTTATTTTAGGTAGAAATTCCAAACAAAACCAAATAGTATATTCTACTGAAATAGCGTTAGAATATAATAAATGTGAGCACCAAATCGATGTTTTCTCTCAGTTCTCAATGTTTTCATACAACCGCAGTTTTTTATTCATGCAAAAAACAAAGCCTTTGTCATTTGATTATGATCTTAAATTACATTTTATAAGCAGAACCTCATGATAACGAAAATTAGAATGTTAACATTAAATATATTTTCTCTAAAAAAAGAATAACAAATTTGTTTAGGTTATTTCCAGGCTTGCACTTGCTGCTCCAGCTAATTTAGTTTTAATCTACTGTTCCTAAGAATGGATGAAACCTAGATAAAGGAAGTAACTAAACGACAGTTAACACAAATTATAAACATATAGAACAGTCCATACAAGTTTTCTCGCAATACTCAAGTATCCTTGATGAACCTCGAATATGAAGAAGATATCGTCAGCATATCGTAGTCCTGCACCCTGCTTGTAAATTTTGGCAAAGTGTACCAGGATGTAGCAGGTACGCGCTCTGGCGCAATTTGGCGCAAATGCCGCATCAATCAAATCACACTGTATGTGTTTCTGTAAAAATGCGATGACACATTCATAGGCTCACTTTCGTCTGCTCTTACCGGAGCTCAGAGGCGAATTAACGTCCGTCAACCATAAGCACCCACGAACCAAGACAGACAAATTATATGGACATCCGTTTCCTTGCATATGAGAGTGGTTATTTCCCAATTTATAGACGTTCAGATAGATTTGAACACCGACAGAGACTTTAATAATGAAACGTTTCGGAGTCTTTTTTAACGAATGAAACACTCTTTCCTAAACATTGTTTTATTATCCTTTGTTGGTATTTAACTTTTTCTGACTGTCTTTAATATTCTGATAAAAAAAATTTCAGTGCATTAAGTTTTTATGGAAAGGCGTCGCGTTAATGCAGATCGTTTGTGTTTCTTTAAGCTTTCATGAAGCATGTAAATCACGCTAAAGCCCCGAAAACACAAGTGTACAAATTTCTTTGGTACACATTTAGTATGAACCGAAGCAAAGGCTGCAAGCTATAGTACTCCGTCCCATCCTACGATGGACTGAAGCCCGATGCTACAGGCTGCCGTGTCCAATGACGGACCTGTTACAAACCACGTGGTATACTTCCTCTGTCGTACATATCAGTGCGCCAAGACGCATCATGACGTCACGCTTGTATTGCTTAACGTCATAACTCAGACTGCGTTTTATGGTCTAAGCATATGTTTCGGCATCGTCATTCGCTGAGCTGCCTCCGTAGGTTGCGGTGATTGGCTCTCCGAGTGTTGTGCGGGAAAGTAGCCGCACGGGCTTTTTATGAGTGTATCATCATGCCAATCGTAATAGTTTTGTTGGTACAAGTAAAAACTAGAATTTGTTGACATCCTCATCATTTCCTGTGGCGTATTCATCGTGTGTATTTTGTAGCGTGAGCTACACTGGCCGAGGTTGGGCGGTTTCGCGTGGCTCCCAAAGAGCCGTGCTGCGCATGCGCGAGGAGCAGCGACGTCACACGGCGCACAGCTGGCGCGCCAGAGCCGCCGCCGCCACCGCCGCGCGCGCCTCGCCGGTCTGCGCATTCCAGAGGAGTGACGTCACAGCCGCGGCAGACGTACTGGCGCCGGCGCGTGCCCAGCTGTGCGCCTCCGTTGCGCAGTAGCCAAGTCTGGCGCTGCACCGGAGACGCTTGATAGCGCCTCTCATTTTGTGCGCATGCGGAGAAGTATCAGTGGGGGTACACAAATAGCGGGGTGTTTGCCAGTGTGGTATAGCCATGGAGAAGGAAGGAGAGCGAAATTGCTGCTCAGCGTCGCAGAAAAGCGGAGAAGCTTAACTCATCGGATCCGGAAGTAGTTGCCCGGCAATTAGCGGTTGAGCGTAGGAAGAACGAACAGAAGAAGGCTAAACGTGCTGCGGAGACACCGGAGCAAAGGGAGGAACGTCTAGCAAAGCGGCGTCGCCAGGAGGCTGAGCGGCGTGCCCGACCGCTCACGCTACGTATATCCTAACATAGCCGAGCTAAGCCACTGCAATTTTTTCCACCCGCATATGTAACCCTCTCCCTGCTATAATGCCCTAACGGGGGCAGCAGGACCCAAAGTAAATAAATTAATTAATTTGATCTAACAAATACCGGAAATACCTTCTTTGCTTTAGCGAAGACGCCTTTAACGCTAACGTCTCCCCGTCCGCTTGGCGAAACAGACGACGACGAATGCCTGATGGGCGTGCACAACTGCCAGCCGGGGTTCGTGTGCCGGAACACGGAAGGATCATTCCGCTGCGACCGCGACAGCTGCCCCAGCGGCAGCAAGCTCCTTCCGGACGGAAGCTGCGAGGCTCTCAACTGCTCGGCCGGAATGAAGACCGATATCTTCGGAAAGTGCGTTGGTACGTAGACGATTATCTGCCAATGCAGCTAACCTCGGCGTCATACACAGGCGCGGGAATGTCGAACGTGTTTAACGATACCAGAGGAGTTCCAAATTAAGAGTTTATGGGGACGAACTTCGGCGGTATCTCGAGCTACTCAAACTAAAAACACATTTTCGACATACCTGGCCAGGTTTCGCTCTTCCCGACATGCTATTTATCGGCTCTATGTTCTAAATAGCTATTGAGAAAACGGAAAATGAAAGTTATGCCAAAAGCAACATTCAAATTGTCCCATTCTCTCCGGTGGGGTGACTACCACATGTTGTATAGCTTGCAAATCGAGTAGGTGGTCTAGAAAGAAAAAAATGAAGTATTTTGCGAATTTATTTTTGTTCTTCTGGCGTGAGCTTAACTTAGTACCCATTTCACATCACCAAACTTCTTCGAACCCGCTGGGAACGAGCTATACTGCCCGAAATTGGTCCGTATCATCGCATCACAAAAATAAACATCACGTTTTCAGTGTTGTCAGTAGAGCCTCTCAGCATCTCAGACCAAAATTAAAACGACAATAACTTCAGGAAAAAACGTGTTATTTGGGAGAATAGAATTGAGATTAGTCTATTAATATGTTAAACCATTATTAGGCAAATCAGTGACTGTCATTACGTGAAACATCTTACAGATGCTTCACATCAGGACATTTTCGGAATGGTCGATATAGAGTCTCTATCGACCATTCCAATAATGTCATCATGTGAAGCGTGTTGCGGAGAGCGTTGTCGGACGGCGAAAACGATCTACGAAAACTCCGTAATGACACGCGCTCTCGTGTCGCTGCGCTCTCGTGGCGCACTCCCGGTCGAAGGCCTCCAGAAACATTCTTCGCTCTCGTGTTTCAGACATCAACGAGTGCCACAACCGCTCCCTTTGTGGCCGCTACCATCGATGCATCAACACTGTGGGCTCCTACCACTGTGAAAGTCTGCTGACATGCTCTGCTGGCTACGAACCCAACCAGAAAGGGAATCAGTGTTTGGGCAAGTAGAGCTTTAAGTAATAAACAAAGCCGATCGTGGCGAATATATACCTAAACAGTAACAATTTAATGCGATAGACCCCTTAAAAACCCCATCAAGCAACATTGGCGGCCGCCATTTCTTGTGGTGATGTTGGGAGTGATGTTTTAAGTTCTTTCTTGTTTTTTTTTTTTCGCCTGATCCCCCAAAGAGCATTCTGGTGATATCCCACACCGGCTGGTGACAGTTACGAAATTGCAGAGGGTAAGAAAATTGGCGAAAGAAAGAAATCATACTTTTGTTTCCTGGTGTCTAGGCTAGATGGCGCAAGCTACCGCCCGTTATAAAGGGTACAGCCGTTAGCATCCATCCATCCATGAATGGGCACGGAGCGTGTGATTGGCTGACGCAGCACTCGTGTCCAGTACACGCTCGGAGTACGTGGCCAAACAGTGCCGGACTCGTATAATTTGCGCATCATCTAGTAGATGGCGCGTACTCCTGAAAAGGGTCTATTGAAATGCGTGTTCCCCAATAATCTATGCCTCTTTCCTTATATATACTATATATATTTCGCGTATGCAGACGTTGACGAATGTGCCCTGGGAACCCATGACTGCAAGAGTGACCAGAACTGCCATAATACACCCGGAAACTACGTCTGCGAGTGTCCCATCGGTTTCCATATGAACACCTTCAGAGAATGCGAAGGTGCGTCGCTCAGTGTATTTATTCGTGTGTACGTACTTACGTGCTGGCATTCATCCGTGTCTGCATGTGCACGGTTTTCTTGGTATGAATGTATATGTGTGTTTATTTTTGGTTTGCGCATTCTGTGTTTCGCCTGACTCAGTCGCAAACAATACTACGTGAAAACAAAGGACAATGGGAACAGAAGCTGGTAATATAAATACAAATAAAAACCCTCTGAAGTCAAGAACGTAGTGACAACCTGCGATGACGTGTTTTTTTTGTTGTTGTTGTTCAAATGCAGAGCTTGCACTGTATTAGATTGCATATGGTCATAACTCAATCTCTAGGCTCTAAGCATAAAAAAATAATATTTAGTTTATGCCTGCCCAATTTCTTTATTAAAATCGGTATAAAAATACCGACACCAGATGGCACTATCGGGCGAGGAAGGCACAGCCGTGCCCTTTCTCGTGCAACGGCGCCATCTGGTGTCAGCGATAGTTCCGAGGTGAGCGATCTTTTGATAGCAATTTTAATAGACAAATCGGCCACGGATGAAAGTAATGTTTTTTTTAGGATGCTTAGATCCAATAGATTGAGTTATGACCATAAATAGACTATCGCAGAAAGTCGCTTAGTGCCCCTTTAATAGTTGTAACTGAGATTGCTACTTTCCCGCATGTAACTGATTGAAGTGTTCGAAAGTCGAAATACAAAATCATATGATGAGTGTTTTATTTGGCTAGAATTCAGAATTTAACACTAGGAGTTAATAAGCTCGCCCAAATTGACCATATGCTAACCCGAATTAAGTTTGTTCACGTGGAAACATGCCATCAGTCCATTCAGCGGCTAACCATTCTAATTATGACTAGTATGTTTACTTTTTTTCTGGCCAAACGCTATCTAGATTACTGTATGTGTTAACCCCTTGATTTCAATTGCTTACTTGTCTACGAACCCCTCACCTCTTTTTCCCATCCAGACATTGACGAGTGCACACGATTTCGTGGAAAGGTGTGTTCAGTCAACTCGGACTGCACCAATACGCCCGGGTCTTACACGTGCGAGTGTAAAGACGGCTTCAAAAGAGGTGTCGATCCGAGATCGTGCATAGGTGAGTCGCGCCTCACGTGGGAGCTGTCTTTGACCGTATAATCCCGATAGATCGCCCACCTCTTTTTCTTTTTTTTACCTCTTCGCCGCGGGTGGTGGGTGTTCATACGGGATTTTACTGTAGACGAACCCGTCACAAAATGTCGAGACCCGCGATATTTCTCTGCAGATGTGAACGAGTGCGAGGACGGGACTCACTCGTGTGACCACACCTGCATCAACGTCTGGGGATCGTACCAGTGCACCTGCCAGATGGGGTACCGGCTAGCGGAAGACGGGAGAGCATGCATCGGTACGCAGAACACCGAACCCTTAATGATGAGAGCCCTTAGGCCGCGGTCACTCTGCTAATACATTATACAAGAGACAGTCTGTAGACAGTGTCTCAGGCGTGTGTGTTCCTTGTACGACGGCCCTGGCACACTGGTTATACAAAAAACTATCTACAGATACGTTCGGACCATACAAGACTGTATGTAGGAAGAAAACATGCTTTGATGTTTGAGTCGTGTCCAGAGATAATTCTGCCATCAAGTATGCAGCGAACAAAGTGTATTTTGTTTTGTGTTTTTAGAAATTTGTAGAAAATTGGTTGTCATATTTCTTATTCAGTTCTTGAAGATACTTAGAACATAAAAACATGTCCAAATACTTTTTTGTGCGTCTTGACTGGAAGAAAATGGCAGCTCAACCTCTCTAGAAATATAATGTTGATCGATGTAAGAATGCGCGTACAACGAAACAAGGAAAAGCAAAATAACTGATGGTGTGTACAGACTGCAACATGTGTATGTAAGAGCGCGTGCTGTTCCCAACATTTTCCTTCTTTTTCCTTTTTTTTTCAAAATCCTGTCTTTTAAATTAAATTACTGCCGTTGAAAATAAAAACTCCCCGTGTAGTGTGATATTAACATGTGGTAGTAGAGCAAATACTTGGGCAATGCTGGCCTAATAGCGACTAAGCAGCGATGTTGCATTCTCAATAACTGTTTCGCGCAGGGTAAGCATATTTGTGTCAGTCTAGCGTTGGACCCCAGTGCAGTATTCAAGACAATGCCAAAATGCTGTATATCTATATGTATTTATTAACCCTAATAAAATCTGTACAGTTAAGGTATACATACTTAATGCTGTCAGCCAATGGTTGTTGTTCTTTTTGTTTTTTTCAGACATTAACGAGTGCGAGCAGTGGAAGGGCCGTGGTCACCTGTGCATCGGTACTTGCGTCAACGAACCGGGCTCGTACTCATGCTCATGCCCCGAAGGCTACAAGCTGGGCTCGGACAAGAGGACATGCCACGGTAAAGATACGCCACTTGAACATGCTTAGGGCAAGGATAACAGAAGCGGAAGAAGGTTCTTAGGAGGCAACACAAGAAGACAGAAATATAAATCTAAATAAGCTAAGGACAGCATGACTCTTTCTACCCTACGATAGGGCAGCACCGCTCTACAGCCTTTGTCGGTTGCAAAAAATGTCTCCTTGGAGCCGACGGCGTGCGACAAGCTAGGTCAATTTGAATGAAGGTTTCTTGTCGTTTTTCTCCTCAGGAGGTTAGATGTTACTCAATGTTTTGCCATCACAAGTTAGTTCAAGTTACTGTAAATGGTTAAGAAGAGTATAAAAAAAACAGAGTTCTTTTTTTTAAATATTGTCGTGCGATTTTATTATATTTAGAAAAATGAGCTGCGTTTCTGCATTAATAAGGAAACTACAATAGTTGCTAAGCATAGTTTTCTTATATATTCGTAAAATACATTTAAAGATTATCATTTTGATATATTTTGCGTCGTTTTGTACGAAGTAGTTTGTTGGTAAATAATTTCTGAATATCTCTCTGAAACATGTTTATTTGACGTGTTTCGTAAATGTTTTTGCCTAGAAATCTTTTATTGTAATTTTTAATATTATATGTACATGTCGTAAACCTTTCATGCAATAAGTAGAAGAAAAAAAATTACACCATTTTCCCGAGGGGAATTATGGGGTGATCCGGAGCATAGCGGATCGTAATTAATTTATTCCCTTCTTGACTGATTTCTTTTTGGCCGGCCGGATTTGGGCTGCGGCGGACGCGAGCGGCCGAGAAACGCTAGCAGACGACAGCCGCAGAGTTGCGGGGAAAGCCCACCCCACTGGAAAGCCCTGGCGTGGCGCTGCGACCCGCGCGCCCAAAACTATCCTCCTTTCACTCCTCCGGGGGAACGCGCGCAGCGCGCTACCGCTGCTTATATTCACACTTGAAGGAGAGGAGACTAGAGGAGGAGAGTTGCGCATGCGCGCGCGGTGTGAGTAGAAGCGAACGCACGCGAAGTGCACGCAGCTGGTAGAGAGAGAGAGCGGAGAGAGTAACGCGCAGCTGTTGGAGAGAGGGAAGGAGGAGAGTTACGCATGCGTAGTGTGAGTGCGGACGACGCTGACGCCGCGGGACATAGACCCGAGCAAGAGATGCTCCGCATCTAAAATATTACTACATCCGTGCACCGGTGTGAAATTGACGGTTGAGCAGATTGCAATAGCGAAACATTGGTGATCTCCACGCCTCAAAATTTTATATCACCGGAAGACAATTTAAGGCGTTCGCATATAGTTGTACGCTTCTTCCAACATCTCTTTCACATATATATATTTTTTTAATAATATAGAAAATATAACCCACACCATAATTGCACGATCTGACGTGCAAACACCCTACTATAAATCCTCCCTCTTTATCTCCCTTTCTCTCTCGCTTTCGCTAAAAATAAGATAACGAGTTTTCTTGGATAATCATTTTCTCAACGGCTCTTGTCTAAAGGGTGTCATATGCGTCGAGAAACTTAGCGAGAGGAGACGAGAGCGCGGAGGAGACGGCAGAACGTCGAACTCTGATTGGACGGATTAGTGGGTAGACCTAAAGCTAGCTTACTTTGTCTCCACTGCACTCGTAGAACGCGTTCGAACGCGGAACGCCCGCGTCCCGCTTTCGGCACTCGCATTCGAACGCGTTCGACGAGTGCAGTGGAGACAAAGGCGGCTATAGCTTCAGGTCTACCCACTAATCCCTCCAATCAGAGCTCGGCGTTCTGCCGTCTCCTCCGCGCTCTCGTCTCCTCCTCTCCTTCTGTTTCTCGCCACATGGACGTAATCACGTCCGAAGAAGTTTTCGGGGGCTTAGCCTTGATGTTAAAAGGCTTTACACCGCACTTATTGTTCGGAAAACTGTCCCCTCCTTTTTCTTTTCTTTTTTTTTTCTTCAGATATCGATGAGTGCGAGCAAGAGGGAGTCTGCAACGGAGAAAATGAGGTGTGCCTCAACACTAGGGGAAGTTACTGCTGCAACGTCCTCGACTGCCCTCCCGGATACATCCGGGACACCGACCACAAGACGTGAGTCGTCGTTAACCTTTTGGTATCCGCACGGTCTCTTACGAGCAGCCGACTAAGACACAGGACGCGAAGTACTGGTGCAAACTCGGAAAAAAAGCGAAATTGCGTGGCAGGAACATGTGCGTCAAATTACACGCATGGAGGAAGGATGAAACATGGCGACATGCGCGACCACAAGCGTCGCTGTGGTCGGCCTTCCACGATTAACCACATGATCACTACACTCTCAGAAAAAGCCCATGCGCATACTTACCCGCAGAACATTCGGAGAGTCAATCAGCTCAGCGAATGAAGATGCCGAAACATACGTTTAGACCAAAAAACGCAGACTGAGTTGTGACATTAAGCAATGCAAGCGTGACGTTTTGCATTGCTTAATGTCACAACTCAGACCGCATTTTTTGGGCTAAACGTATGTTTCGGCATCGTCATTCGCTGAGCTGCCTCCATAAGTTGCGGTGATTGTCTCTCCGAGTGTCGTGCGGGAAAGTAGACGCACGGGCTTTTATTAGAGTGTAGGACGTTTTGAGTAGGATTAATTATTCTTTCATTAATGGAAATAAGAGGAATGACGGACCGTCAACTTTGACGGTGTTCGTTTAAGTACGCGATGACTACAACCTTCCTCCCTGCTTTTTGCACGCGCCATCGAAATTGTTAAGGACAATCGAGAAGCCTGGTTGTAACCTCACAGACAGGAACCATTGGAGATAGGCACCGAAATATCTCGTCACCAATCAGCGGCGAAATGTTTTGGTGGCGCCCTCCTATAGGGTGTATTGACTGGCGGCCATATCTGTGTGCGCTATTCCTGAGCACGTGCTGATGGCTAGCTTCCATAGTTATTTTGCAACGTGCACCCCGCACCATCAAGATTGCCGGTCTTGGCAGCCTATTAATGTGAGCTCGTTCTGAGCATGCGCTCTAGACAGTGACCTCAAATATGGCAGACGGTGAATACCCCCTATGGTTTCCTCTTGCGACGTCATTACCTTGCGAAAAACAAGTTTGACGGTGTTTGTAATCAGCATGGTGGAAGCTTGAAATCCTTGCGCTCTGAAACGAACACTGCCAACACCGTCAAAATTGAAGTTCTTAGATTCCTCTTATTTCTGTCGATGAGAAAACCTTTGCTGACGTCATAGTCAGCATTGGGGCAATCGTGGAAGGCCGACCACAGGGACGCTTATTAGACCTAGGGTGCCTCAATGTCCTTCTGTTTAGGGTGATGCCACCCTTTGTAGTACTCGATGCCGACAGCACGCGCTCACGGGGAAAATACAAAGAAATCGACGAAAACAAAATGTCGCCATAGCACAGTCAGCGCCACAGACGCGTGCTGGGACACGCTCTTTCACGCGCTTCTGAACTAAAAAGGAAAATAAAAGTGTGGGACAAAATGGCCGGATGACTCCACCCTAAGCAAAGCGCACATGAAGGCACCCTAATTAGACCTATTGCTGTCTTACCCAAGCATCAAGGAGAATGCAGGGATTGGTGTTCCACGCGCCCCACGTGCTGGCCTCAGCAGTAGTAACTTTTCCAAAGCAAAAACCTAAAACAAATGGCATCTTGCACGCGCGTTCGTCAACGCTTTCTTTTGGTTATTTACTTCGAATCTTTTATACAGGAAAGGCGTGCGCGTGTGGCGCGTGGAACACCAATCCCTGCATTCTCCTTGATGCTTGGGTAAGACAGCAAATGGTGAGGCGATCGAAAGCGTCGCTGTGGTCGGCCCACCACAATTGGCCGAATGCTGACTATGACGTCAGCAAAGGATGTCTCATCGACGGAAATAAGAGGAATGTAAGAACTTGAATTTTGACGGTGTTGGCAGTGTTGCTTTGAGAGCGCTATGATTTCATGCTTCCACTATGCCCATTACACACACCGTCGAACTTGTTGTTCACAAGGTAGTGACGTCACGAAAGGTAACCGAACGAGGGCGCCACCGAAACATCTCGCCGCTAATAGCCTGCACCGAGACCAAACCAGGCTTGCGTAGGAAAACGTAATGGGGCTCTAAGTTTGACACGGGTACAACACGGGCGAGAAAGTCGGCGACATCGCCGTGAACGCCACGATTGGCCAGCGCCGCGTGTGACCTTGGCGCTGGCCAATCGCAGCGGTCGGCCTTTTCGTCGTCTCTCTTCGACGAGTATTCAACTATAGAGCCCCTGGAAATGCAGTCATTGGCTGTGACAAATGCGACGACCACGGTGTTTACGACGTTGGGCTGTCATTATTCAATCGCTAATTCATCAGATTGGCGACATAAGTTCCACCATAGCCTCGTATATACTCACAAATCCTGGCAGATCGCCACGAGAAGCGGCCGCCGAAATGGAAAAGGTGGTGCAGCATGACAACGAATGAAAAGAGAGCCACGTGACTGGCGCCTTGCTGCGGCGAGACGCCAAAACAGACTTTTCCCGAGCGAACAAGTGTGTTTCGGGTCCTCGCCTATGCAAAAGCTGTGCGCTGACGTCCAGATTCCCCGAGAAATGGCTCTTTGATGCTCTGTGCTACCAGATCCTCGCGCTCCAAATATACGACCGGGCGATCGGTACTATGGTCGAACCCTCGTCGAACTGCTAGGCTTTGTGAGTATAGAGGAGGCTATGGTTTACGCAATGTTGTACAGAACAGCGTCTCATCAGCAACGGTCTTTCCTTTGTAGCCGCTGCAAGCGCAAGGCTCGCGACTGCGCTCAGAGCAACACCACGTGTCTGGACCAGCCGGTGTCTCTGTCCTACAACTACTACACGCTCGTGAGCAACATGAAGATTCCGCCGTCGGGCAAGCTGGACTTCTTCACCATGAGGGGTCCCCGGTTCAGCTTCTCCACAGTCCATTTCGAGTTGGAAGTCATCGAAGCCACGGCTTCCTCTCGAGCGCACGGAGTTGAAGTGGCGACGAAGAATCACTTTCACATGCGGCGGACGGGATTCAACGAGGCCATGGTGGCTCTGGTTCGGCCTCTTCAGGGCCCTCAGGACATTCAGCTGCAGCTCCAAATGAAGATCTACCAGCACGGGTTGTACGCCGGCAACGCGGTCGCCAAGATTTTCATTTTTGTCACCGAGAATGAATTCTAGATGGGAATTAAATGTGCAGGTGAGGAGACGATCGGATGCTCCGTGCTGCAATTCCGTGCAAAAATGGCAACCAATTGTTGTAAAATGAAGTACAGTGGCATTTGAGGATGGCTTCGATATGCGGTAAAGTTAAACCAACTGTGTGTGTGCGTGATTTTTTTAATGCGAATAGTATTCTTTGGCTACTTCACGCACTTTTCGTCTATGTATCTATCTGGCTATCTAACCTCTTACGCCGCGGGTCGATAAATAAATA
Organism: Ixodes ricinus; assembly: GCA_037355805.1. Classification (NCBI taxonomy): domain Eukaryota; kingdom Metazoa; phylum Arthropoda; class Arachnida; order Ixodida; family Ixodidae; genus Ixodes; species Ixodes ricinus. The sequence continues at coordinate 85,464 of JAZHYW010039730.1, read as the reverse complement.
AAAAAGACCGGCGCCGGCTGGTTGAGGCGTTGACCCTTTGATCAGCAGGCAGACGCGCTAACCACAGAGCTATGAAGGCAGTCATTCAACGCACTCTAAACGGTTGTTTATATCTTTACCATAGGACGCGCTTTACAGCGCTGTCACAGCTACCGGTGCGCGCGCGTTCTATGCACGAGGGCTCATTCCGCTCTCGTGAGGCTGAGCACGGCCGCTACATCACCCTCTCCCGAGCGCGGGAGAGGGTGATGTAGCGGCCGTGCTCAGCCTCACGAGAGCGGAATGAGCCCTCGTGCATGGAACGCGCGCGCACCGGTAGCTGTGACAGCGCTGTAAAGCGCGTCCTATGGTAAAGATATAAACAACCGTTTAGAGTACCGTTGGTTGAGACTAGCTGAGACGCCAGAAAGTCTGGTCGGTACCATTTTGAGTGTTTGTGCGTATGGCGCGTGCTTTGCTCGCCTTCTTAAGTGACACAAACGCACGTGCTGGGCTGCGGAGATCGTGCGCAGGGCTGTGAAAGTGTAAACAAATTTAGAATCGCCTCAAGAGTGGGCTGGCGTATCTAGAGTGTGCCGGCCACCTGACGAACGCGCATAACTCCGCACCGTTTGATGCTATTCGCATTAACGTAGATAATCATTCCCAAAGGATGGGTTCTGCTGATTTTTTTTATGATTCACGATTTATTTTTTTAGTCTTCGAAATGACGTGCATTTTAAAAGAAGCATAACTCTGGCCACAGAAACCAAAAATATGACGTCATATTTGTATCATTTGTCATTAAACAAACATATTTTTACTTCCCTGGAAATATGACTCCAGCTCCTACCGTTTCGTGCAAAAGCGGTCTTTTTTCTTTGCGAATTAGAGAACGTTTTTGAAGTGTACTAGACACCTGTATAGCATATCAAGTTTACTTAGAATATGGAAGTTGGAGAATTTTAGCTGTTTTAACTAAGAAGGGTTGGGGACTTGGTGTGCATCATTGCTTCATTGTGAATATAAATGTCAGAGCCCGAACCTGACGATAATTATTGGTCTTTTAGGCTCATGTGACTTGCAGTAAAGTACCCGTGTCACCAAACAACCAACGTGCTTTTTCTGTGCCTGAATAGCCCCCATTACATACATGATATAAAGTGGAGAGCGCTCGCTGCCACCAGATCCGAAGGCTATCTGAACACGGAGTCGCCATTGCGATCCTATATATTTTTATAAATATTAAGCATTAGAAATATTTTTTATTCCTTCGCGGTTTTTCTAAATTTCCCAACTTAAATTAGAGCTCGCTCACTTTTCGAAAAAGGTTAACGCCTCTTCAATTCAGGTAAACAGACAACAAAGGGCACTTGAATCTGACACCAGCACAACGGTTCCTACGAACTCATAACAATACAGATTCAAGGTGAAAGCCAACGCCCTTGTTACTTTAGATTATTCCTGCAGATCGCCTGCCCTGTCGTCACCTAAGCTGCCAACCAAGGTTGGGCATAAATATCCTAAAAACTATCTGTAAATACAAATACTGAGGAACGTGACCGACAGCTAAAATACTGATACTGAAATACATTTATAAAAAAGTTTTTGCGATATGTATCAAATACATTTGTATATAAAAAAAAGGTATTTTGAAATACAAATGTAGGAGTACAATTTGCTGTGACGCAGATAGATACTGAAAACATATTTTATTACTATTTTTGGTGTTATTATACTTCGTACGTATGGCTGTGTGCGCCCTTTAATGTATACGAAAAAGAAAAGAAGAAGCATATATGCTCCACAATACTCTATACAAGTATTTGAAACCTTCTTTGAAACCGCGACAAATGATTATTCCTCAAAAGATTCAGCGTGAATCTCGACGTTGACGTTTCCGTTCCGAAAAATATTTCTTCGTTAAAGTAACACTTAACATTTTACGTTCCGAAAAGGGAAGTGAGCAGCAGTATATTTAATGAGTGTAAAAACACTCCCAACCAGAGTTGGAGTGCAATTTCTTTTTTCGGCATCTCTTATCCTTCGAAGGAAAAATCGCGGGGAACTCTAACTCAATTTTGTGTGCCCAAATAACTTCGAGGTGTCACCATGCCCTTGTCCAATCGGGGCGCCTCTTTCAGAGGTATCTTCTGACGTCGCGGTAGAATGAAACAGTGCTTTCTAATATGTACGTCGGATGTGCTGGCAACGCCTACGATTTTTGGAATCTTCAAGAATAGTCGGCGCTGAAGTCCGAGGCAGCATTTGTTATCTTTGCAGGATAGAGATGTGGGCCAGTATATACGTTTACAAAAATATCCTTCTGCGCGCTGCTATCTTTTGTCTGCTGGACTGTGGAACGCCATCCGAGCATGCGCTGTAGCTCTGGAGGTTGGGTATATCAGACGCCGCGCACGCGTTGACGGCTCAGTGACTCAGCCTTTTTTTGCCCGGGTGATAAGCACTGGAAATTGGTCTATAGTCTGGGACATGTTTGCACAATAAAAAAAACCTCAATGTACTTTTCGCACCACCCTCCCCCCTCAAAACACACACAAAAGAAAAGGAAGTTAGCTTGAACTTTTGTTTGGAAGGCCATAGTTCCTTTAAAATTGTAACGAGATACATCGGCACCTAAAGTATCAGGATACCATGAATATACGACCGAAAAAATGCGCTTCAATATAGAAATACAATATTTACTTTGAAAAATTGCATCGCGATAAAGAATTGTAAATACAAAGTGCATTTCTGAAATGCTATCGCGGTGCATTTGTATCGCGATACTGCCCATCCCTGCTGCCAACAACTTCGTTGAAACATCCTTTAGCGACAGTGAGCGTTTTAGATTCAACTATCAGGCTCCATCCCACCCCCCCCCTTTATTGGCAAGCAGTTTCCATCGTCTCCTGGTTGTAGATCTCGGGTATCTCACACCTACCTATGGTTTATTATCTGGAATAAAGAGGGCAGGCCACTAAACATTTATATTTTGCTTTTCATCTGGTGACAATGTCACCTGATGAATCCCACCTGCTCCGCAATCGCCCCAAAAAAGCCTACCGCAGGAGCTGCACGACTCCTGGTTTTATCGCTTCACTTGCACCTGAAAAATCAGCATGACTGCAACGAAGCAGTTCGAATGTTTTGGTAAGTTTCCATAGGAACTTCTGGGATCGAACCAAATACAGATAGAATATTCGCTCAATGGAAAGGATTTCAAATCTAGAATAAAATATTCCGCAAATAAAAAATGAAAGTGGTTTGTTAAAACTATGAACTTTTAGCTGACTTAGCAAACAAGTTTTCCCCATTACTTCATTCAGGCCAGATCGGCAATCGCATTTTACTTTATTTTTAATAAAATATTATAATATTTTTATATAAAATATTTTTATATCAGACTTTATAAGTTATTAAAAATAAAATGTATTTTTCGAAAATAAAACATTATAATACCTTTTAGCTATAAAATGTTTATTATATATATTGAAATTTAGTAAAAATGAAACATTAATATAATGCCTTTAAGAAAATCAAATATTAAGACAAGATTAATTATAAGATTCCCCATAAAAAAACACGTTTTCTAATAATTAAAACAAAATGGAGACAGCCTTGCTTTTCGGGAAGTTAGAACGAAGCTGCCAAGAATGAGAGCTCAGTTCTGGTTGTAGAAAACCGAATTGCCTTTTTGTGCGTTCGTAGAAAGCAGTGGGCCCTATTTTCCGTTTTCAAACGAAAACACATGCTGCTTGCAAACAGGCCCACGTGTGCCCACACCACCTGTGCGCAGAAACAAAATTCACGTGAGATGAAGCGCCTGCCCTTACGCAGTGGCACCGTAGTGGTGTGACACCGAGAGTCGCGCAGAAACAAAATTCACGTGAGATGAAGCGCCTGCCCTTACCAGTGGCACCGTAGTGGTGTGCACACCGAGAGTCGCGCAGAAACAAAATTCACGTGAGATGAAGCGCCTGCCCTTACGCAGTGGCACCGTAGTGGTGTGACACCGAGAGTCGCGCAGAAACAAAATTCACGTGAGATGAAGCGCCTGCCCTTACGCAGTGGCACCGTAGTGGTGTGACACCGAGAGTCGCGCAGAAACAAAATTCACGTGAGATGAAGCGCCTGCCCTTACGCAGTGGCACCGTAGTGGTGTGACACCGAGAGTCGCGCAGAAACAAAATTCACGTGAGATGAAGCGCCTGCCCTTACGCAGTGGCACCGTAGTGGTGTGACACCGAGAGTCGCGCAGAAACAAAATTCACGTGAGATGAAGCGCCTGCCCTTCACGCAGTGGCACTCGTAGTGGTGTGACACCGAGAGTCGCGCAGAAACAAAATTCACGTGAGATGAAGCGCCTGCCCTTACCAGTGGCACCGTAGTGGTGTGACACCGAGAGTCGCGCAGAAACAAAATTCACGTGAGATGAAGCGCCTGCCCTTACCAGTGGCACCGTAGTGGTGTGACACCGAGAGTCGCGCAGAAACAAAATTCACGTGAGATGAAGCGCCTGCCCTTACGCAGTGGCACCGTAGTGGTGTGACACCGAGAGTCGCGCAGAAACAAAATTCACGTGAGATGAAGCGCCTGCCCTTACGCAGTGGCACCGTAGTGGTGTGACACCGAGAGTCGCGCAGAAACAAAATTCACGTGAGATGAAGCGCCTGCCCTTACCAGTGGCACCGTAGTGGTGTGACACCGAGAGTCGCGCAGAAACAAAATTCACGTGAGATGAAGCGCCTGCCCTTACCAGTGGCACCGTAGTGGTGTGACACCGAGAGTCGCGCAGAAACAAAATTCACGTGAGATGAAGCGCCTGCCCTTACGCAGTGGCACCGTAGTGGTGTGACACCGAGAGTCGCGCAGAAACAAAATTCACGTGAGATGAAGCGCCTGCCCTTACCAGTGGCACCGTAGTGGTGTGACACCGAGAGTCGCGCAGAAACAAAATTCACGTGAGATGAAGCGCCTGCCCTTACGCAGTGGCACCGTAGTGGTGTGACACCGAGAGTCGCGCAGAAACAAAATTCACGTGAGATGAAGCGCCTGCCCTTACGCAGTGGCACCGTAGTGGTGTGACACCGAGAGTCGCGCAGAAACAAAATTCACGTGAGATGAAGCGCCTGCCCTTACCAGTGGCACCGTAGTGGTGTGACACCGAGAGTCGCGCAGAAACAAAATTCACGTGAGATGAAGCGCCTGCCCTTACGCAGTGGCACCGTAGTGGTGTGACACCGAGAGTCGCGCAGAAACAAAATTCACGTGAGATGAAGCGCCTGCCCTTACCAGTGGCACCGTAGTGGTGTGACACCGAGAGTCGCGCAGAAACAAAATTCACGTGAGATGAAGCGCCTGCCCTTACCAGTGGCACCGTAGTGGTGTGACACCGAGAGTCGCGCAGAAACAAAATTCACGCGAGATGAAAAGCGCCTGCCCTTACGCAGTGGCACCGTAGTGGTGTGACACCGAGAGTCGCGCAGAAACAAAATTCACGTGAGATGAAGCGCCTGCCCTTACGCAGTGGCACCGTAGTGGTGTGACACCGAGAGTCGCGCAGAAACAAAATTCACGTGAGATGAAGCGCCTGCCCTTACCAGTGGCACCGTAGTGGTGTGACACCGAGAGTCGAGTTAGTGATCTCAAAAAGGTGGGGCGAGGGAAAGGAAGATGAACGCCATATTGACTATCTTGACCTCCATGCGTCAAGAATGGTTTGAACTAGTGTCACTATATGAAGCTACGCTTCAGAGTATCGGCACTCTTTTCCCCCATTGTCCTGACGCCGCCTCGGCGGTCATTCGTCCGTTTGGGTCACGTGGGATTTGTTTTCGCGACGACGGCTCGTGGGCGCTGCCATTTTGGCTCGTAGAGCTTCGTGTGCGTATTAACGGAGGGAACGGGCGCTGTGGTGACGGTCTTGCGCGTGAACTGAGATGATTTTCTGACTTCATGCGCTAGACAAGCGGACAAGAGACAGCAGCGATGCCGTTTTGCTCCGTCGCGGGCTGTTTTAGCTGCCAGGAGAATGGAAAGCGCCTGATGCGCTTTCCGTTGGGCAAAAAAGACGGAGTCCGGCTGCAAGCTTGGGTGAAGCTCACCGACCGCGAAGATTTTCAGCCTACGCCAAGCTCAAGGGTCTGCGAGGTATGTTCCTTTCCAGCAAACGTCTGATGTAGAGAGAGATGTCTTTTTGAAACCGTTCATTACTTCATGACATTCGGGTGCCGTCCAAAGCAGGCTCGTCGAGCGCATTGCACAGAAAAGTGCTCCTTCCGGTGCTGCCGTGCTTCTCGGTTGTGAAAATAACTCTTTAAACCAACTTGCCACCATTTCATTTATAACTGGTTCAAGCGCTTTTGATGGGAGAATGCGCTTCCACTGGTCAAGCGCTCGTTTTAGGGGAGCATTCATCCCGTTGAAATCGCTCGCCCATGTGCGGTTCGCGCACCATATCGTTCTCAGAATTCTTGAACCGACAACTTGGGAGTATTATACGATGTGACGGTAACTTTTCCCGCGTCTGGATCTATTCACGCAGTAGTGTTTGGCTATGTTACATCGAGAGCGAGATATCGGGTAGTCCGTGCTTCATGTACGTACGATGGATGTGTCAAGCTACCCCGTGATTTATTTGCCCTGCAGCTTTGGAAGCACACTTTCCTGATAACCCTGTCAAGCTTCCCCGTGATTTATTTGCCCCGCAGCTTTGGAAGCGCACTTTCCTGATAACCCGTAGTTGTATCTCGACGTAATTGTAGCACGCAGTTAGTGTTTTCTCATTGGAAATCTACACGCAACGACTTCAAACGTAGACAGACGCTACTGTTATGCGTCTGACTGCATCTGCAAATTGTGGAGTAGTCTGGTAGAATCCCAACATAAACCAGAAGTTGCTGTGCTTCAAAAATAGCGAATCCAGCTAGGAATATGAAAATGAGTAGAGTGTATCCTTGTAACTTATTCATCTAAACAAACTGTGTCCCCTTTAGTGTTCTTGACCTTGTCTATTTTTTATTAGGACCATTTCGAGGACTCAGAGTTTGAGGGGAAAGGGCGGATGGTCGACGGCTGCTTAGGTGGAATGCTGTGCCAAGAATTCCAGCATCTGACGACACACAGAAAAGAGCAAGGGCTAAGGTCCGGAAAAAGTCAACCAACGATCACCTCAACGGTATGCAGCCCTCTTAGTATGTATGTATGCATGCTCTTTTAGTAGCTTACACAACTATAATTTATGCATTTCAAGCAACAACCAGCCTTGATGCACTGACCAAATCGCAAAGTAGACCGTCCCCTGAGGTCACACCAGGGCAAGACAGCGCAGTGCGGTCACCAACAGCAGTACTCGGATACCAAGCTGTACCTGAGGAATCTAGTAAGTTTCAGTCGTAGAACGAAATTACAAGTTGAATTAACTGAGGAATTCAGGCTGTTGTACTAAGCCATAATTACAGTCTCCTAAACTCTATACACAAACTCATCTCTGTGACGTCACGGCGCGGTGGTGGCGCGTCGGTTGCAATTCCGGTCTGGGGCTGTGGGCAGAAGTCCCCATGCCAGACGCGTATTCCTGCGTTGTTTTGAAAGGAACCAGACAAAAACCTGCCTTCTCGTCAAAAGCCGCAACTGGGGCCGTACCAAAAGAGTCGAGAAAGGTTTGAAGGCCAGTTTTCACGTGCTCGGTTCGTCCGATCTGGCCCCCACACCCAAGTGAGTTTGAGACCACTGATATAAGGTGACAGTCACGTGTCCTTCCTTGCCTTTGGCGGGGCCCGTGAGAACACGGGCCCCCGCCGTTACCGGGTCTTGCCTTCAACGCGCCTCAAACTTGACTGTGACCATGGCTGCAGCAGCAGCAGCTGCTTTATCCCTACAGCAACAAGGCAAAATATCGCCACCACCGGCATTCAAGGCCATTCACGTAATCCTGCGCCAGTACACGACAGCATCTCTCGGATCACCACCTCACTGCTAGCATCGGCCACCTCGAAAATACACAAACAATATTAGCTAGCTTGGCGCAGTGTACAGCCACTATATAAAGCTATGCTTAGTGACACCAAGGCAGTGTACAGTGACTTTCATCACTATAAAGTAATTTATGCATTTCCAGCAGCAGCTACGAGCCCTGCGGCAGCCAGTGAAGGACAGAGCACGTCTCCCTTGGAACGCCACTGCTGTTGTCAACGTTGGAAACAGAAATCTCAACTACGATTGAGGAAACGAGTAAGTACCAGCTGGAGAGTGAAGATAGGTGAAATGGAATAACTAAAAGAAAGGAAGGTGAAAACCAAAACTGTCTTAACTTATTACCTTATTACAACTGGAAACTTGTGTGGGAACTTTCTCACGAGTGCCCGAATGCATTCTGGAGTTTGAAGATCTCCCATTGGACACTTGGGCCATGCCTGATGAAACTACTGGGTGATTCAAGGAGACGGCACGCTCTTTAAATCGACCGCAAAATTCGGTTTCTTAACCTATCGCGCTACGATTTTGTGCAGCATTGCCCCGAGATGGTGCATTTTTTTTGTAAAATTTGCAAAGAGCGAATTTACCTGAGGAAAAAGTAAAGAAAGAAAAAGGCTTAGCTCCTATGGAAACGCAGCGACGCCACCGGTCCTCAAACAACACGTCGCCGTTTCGCACGGGAGACAAGAGATGGTGCAACGAACGAGCATACGGCGCCGAGAGCCGGCGTGTTTAGCAGACAATCTTTTCGACTCAAATGCGGCACGCGTTCTGCAGGCGGCGACAGTCGCAGAAACAAAAACAGGCGCGGTAACAACAAGGAACTGCAGTTTCTTGTCTGCTAAAGACGCCGGCTCTCGGCGTCGTATGTTCGTTCGTTGGCGGCAGTTGGCGTCGCGACCGCTTGCGCCATCTCTTGTCTCTTGTGTGAAACGGCGCCGTGTTGTTTGAAGACCGGTGGCGTCGCTGCATTTCCATAGGAGCTAAGCCTTTTTCTTTCTTTGCTTTTTCCTCAGGTAAGTTCGCTCTTTGCAAATTTTACAAAAAATGCACCATCTGGGGGCAACACTGCACAAAATCGTAGCGCGATAGGTTAAGAAACCGAATTTTGCGGTCGATTTAAAGAGCCTGGCGTCTTCTTGAATCACCCTGTAGTAAGGGAGGATAGAGCTCACTAGTTGGTGCAGCTATTGATACACATATCCAGAATAATATGCATAATGTTATTATCATTAACAGGTTCATACTTGGAGGATGAGACGTGTCCCCAAACGGCCGAGGCGGAAGACATGGAATTGTCTGCAGCGAATGGTAAGGGACAACATGGCTTTTGCTTTAATGTTACTTATGAACGCCTCAGCCATTGTAAACCAGAATCTGTTCTCATCCATGGGCGCTGGCATGTTTGTCTATGCAACATTGTCGTGAAAGGCTTCGTACAGATTGTCTTGCAAGGACGACAAAATGCATAGCCACTTGCAAAAAGCAAAACTTTATTGCAAGTGCATCCCCCTCCCCTCCCACCGAGAAAGTGCAGCCCCCACCCCTCCCACTAAAAAAGCGCAGCCCCCCCCCCCTTTGAAGCATTGAATGGATCAATATAAATTACCCTTGGCGACAAATGCATTAGTCAAAGCTACGTTCTTGTGACGAGAGATGCCACAGCGCGTGCACTTTCCAGAAACATGAAAGGGTCAACATTGTAAAACCCGAGATAAAGGAAAAATAAAACAAAAAGACAACACAAACACAGAGACCTGTGTCTGTGTTGTCCCTTTTTTTATTTGTTTTTCCTAAATCTCGTGTTTTACAATGTTGAAAGTTCACCAGCTCGCTTGCATCTTCTTTGTTATTTCTATAAAAAGTGGGCAGGAACATGGCTGAGATTGCTGGAAACTAAGTTTTCGGACACTAATATACACGAACTCATCTCTGTGATGTCACGGCGCGGTGGTGGCGCGTCGGTCGCACTTCCGGTCTGGGGCTGTGGGCAGAAGTCCCCATGCCAGACGTGTATTCCTGCGTTGTTTTGAAAGGAACCAGACAAAAACCTTCCTTCTAGTCAAAACGCCGCGACTGGGGCCGTACCAAAAGTGTCGAGAAAGGTTTGAAGGTCAGTTTTCACGTGCTCGGTTCGTCCGAGAATCTGGATATGTGCCGTGAAAAGGGAAAAGCAGGCGCCGTCGGACAACGATTGCTTGGGCGGGAAGTACCTTCGGTTGAATTCACGGATACTTGTGGTCATCAGATTTATTTGTTTTGTTCCAACATGAACGCCAGAAAACCGTCAAGTTGTGCGGACCACCTGCGGACTACGTTCAGTGCGTCTTCAAGTTCAAACGGCCGCCTGATTGTTCGAACTGTCGTCTGCTCTTTCAAACGTTTCTGCTTGTCGTCTGCTCTCTTAGACGACGCCGGTCCGTAGACCAAATGTTGGCCCGGTACTTGCGATAAGAAGTGCAGGCTCAAAGCTTAAATTTGAAGGTTGGTAAGCAGGCTCGATGTAAACAGTAGATACAAGGAGATGTTGATCATTGTTACCAGTGACCATCACCGACTTGTTATGCCTAATTCAGTTGGTCCGATTCTGCTTGCGATTTTCAGTATCGACGTCGAGCATCTCAGCTACGGTTCACGCTTTTGCAGCCCGAGCGGCGTCGTGACTGAAAATTTTGAGCGAAATCTCATCATGCGAATTGGGCTTTAGCGTACATTCTGCGGCGTCCACGCGGAATGAATCGCCACGTGTCACATTATTCAAGCGAAGTTTTGCGGTGTAACGAGCCTCGGTAATTTTGCTGACGCCGCTCAAGATAGTCAGACATCGCCAGGAAGACGTAGAACCAACAATTCGAACGCAAAAAAGGGCAGGGGGACTCACACTGACGCCGACAACATCGCATTTCAATGGTGTGTTTATGGGCGACGGCGAGCCTCTTGCCCACACCCCTATCGCGCATGCGCGGCGCCAGTGGCGTCCGCTAGGGCACTCCGGTTTGTTTGTAAACATGAGTTGGTGTATATTTTGCTTTCATTGTACAATGAGATACTCCACATGTCTAATACAGACGAACCTGTGGATCTATTGCACTTTCAGCAAACGCAGTGCCCTCGGATGACTCTGTGACAAGTGAGCAACAGCATAAGGTTCCAGGCACTTGCGAAACTCTTGAAAAGGTATGAAGGAAGCAACTACTTTTTGCATAGAAAATAGGCCATATGAATTCCATTTTCGTTCTCTTGCCACCTTTGCGCATTGTTTCTGCATCTTTGCAGATTAGCAGCGCTCTGTAAATTATTTTCTTTGAGTGTACCATTTTAAACATCAAACAGCCTGAGGTTACCGTTTAAACGAAATTGGTAAACCTCTCGCTCTGTGCTTCCACCCTGTAATAATGTTTGTTATTATAAATTTGTGTCCATCTGTTTTGTAAAAACACGTCAGAAACGATCCCGTAACTATGCAACAGTATAATTGGGCATGCATGGGGAGAGTTAAAAGTTTCATTGCCTCAAGAAACTGGTTGCCTCAAAAGTCTTCTTTGTCGAATGTGTGCTGCCCTGGCAGCTTCATTTCAATTACCCATCACTTGACGGCACTTACCCAATCACTGGACTGGAAGAGAGAAGTGGTCGGACTGTTCTATTAGCTTTATGTGGTTGTATTGTTGATTGAACATTTTGTGAGGCAAGAAATCCTTTCAGGAAGCACCATGCAGTGGACATCTGTGTGTGCACCAGACTACTATTGTAGAATTGCAGCGCAAGCTAAATCTACAGCAGAAGAAGATAAGGAAGCTGGAAAAGGAGTTGAAGGCTCTTCTCGGTGAGCATGTAATTATTAGCAGTTATAAGAATTGTACAATTGTGTGGAATGCTGATGATTAGAAGCCGACAAGAAGCGTCTCATCTTAAGACATCTTGGCTAAGATGTTCGCAAGTTACGAGCATCGTAAGAAGAAGCGAAATTTACATACACAAACCATTTCTTAAGTAAGAGGAGAAAAGTGTTGTTTTCTTATAGGTAAACGACGACCTCCGTCGTTTGACTATAAGTCAATAAAATTAGTCTTGTTAATCATGTTGAATAAACCTGAGACGGGCAGAAATGGACATATAAGTCGAAGGAACAGAAAAGGACAGGACGACGTCTCAAACTCAGCTGCCAGGTTTATTTAGTCCGCCTCCTTATATAGCCCACAATCAGCCACCACCAACACAAAGGGACAACCTTAACACATAATAAACTGCTCCTGGGCATTGAAGCATGTTTGGCCCAGAGCCGTATATTTAGAGAGTTTGGCCATTCATTGGGAAGTATAGGAGACAAATGAGGAGGCACCATTGGCCAAAAGTGTGCTGGGCGTGTTCCAGGGCATCCTCACAAATTTGAATGTGGCCAACCAGAAGCCAGAAATAATACCCTGGCAGTGGTCGCAAGAAACAAAATAATAAGTGCGTCGGAGTAGCTCTCGGTGGCTGAAAATATGGTGCATGTGATGTTTTTATCCCGGTCATCGAAAATCATGGTGGAAGAGCGCGTTTAGCGGAATGATGAACATAATCCGTACGCCAGGCGTGGAGGGCCGGGAATCTGCCGTCCGAGTGGTCACACACTGTCCGAGCAAAACAGAGTTCGAGCAGCACATTAGTTTCTTACATCTTTCTGCATTATCATAATCGAAGGATCACGTGAGCCCTCCCATTGACCCCCTCCCATTGACCAAACACTTTTTGTACACGGCTCTGGTTTGGCCGACATGCTTCAAGTCATAACCTTCCACCTTAGTTATCGGACATGGTCCCATCAAGTGAAAGAAGTGGATTTTCCCCATTTCAAATCGAATCCTTCTGCTAGTGGCGCAATTGCACAACCAACGGCAGCAACTTTTGCGCATACTACCTTAACACCATCGTTTTTAGTTTGCTTTGCAAGTTGTCCTGAGCTGACTTGTCTAAAGCTATGTACTCCTGTTGAAGGGTACCTAGCTACCCTTTGATGGTTACATAGCGTTGTGTGTGTAGCTGTGTTGCTAACCGGCATCGCAGGCGTCAAATGTCGGTGTGACAGCAGGGTCGAGCGCTGGCAATAGACTGACTGCATATGGTTACGCGATCGAGCGCTCGTTTTATTGGGAAGGAGATCGAGCAGTCACGCCTCTAAGGGCCCACTCCAGCTGTGTGGAGAACAAACATATTTGGATTGTTTATTTTTTATCCGATGAACCAAAAATGATTCATGGGCTGTGAGGGTGTACAAAATTGTGTTGATGTAAAAGTTTTTGCTTGAACAATGCACCGGTAGACGCACCAGCTGCCAGATTGTCGAAAGCGATGTTGAGTGTTTTGCTAAGTGCAACGTAGAGGGTGATGATGCTGCAGGTAAACTCTCAGCTGTGTGGCAAACAAGCCCGACAAAGTGCCCCCTATAGTTCGATCTTCTTGCCAATAGCCACTTCACTTTCTGGAATATTCCTAGAACATTCGACACTACAAGATTCTGTTCTAAAACAAACAAAAAAGTTCTTGAATTTTCTAGAACCACAGGTTTTACGAATTAATGAAAAAACTGATTCCGGTCCCGGGATTCGAAGTTGGGACCTCTGCGTGGGAGCCAAGTGCGGTGCCCACTCGGCCATTGCACACGCATGCGGCATTATGACGCTAACACAAATTGCTTGTGCAATGTTTTGTGTTTTTACTCTCCATGCTGCAGTTCCTGCAATAATGGAAAGGCTGCGATCTCACCGTTTGTTCATGTATTTGTTTTTTTCAGGCAGTAAACATGGGCATCTTGCTCCTGACCAAGTGCTCTGTGTTCAGAACGCTGACAAGCGTGGCAACAGGTGGAGCAACCAAACAGTGCAAAAGGCTCTGCAGGTGCGGCTGACGTGTGGTAGCAGGGGGTATGAGCTCCTCAAAGATGAGGTCCTGCCTCTGCCATCTGAACGGACACTGCAGAGACGCATCGAGGTGGTGAAATTTGAGCCAGGTGTGTGGGTCAATGCCATTTTGAGATTTATCACGGCATGTTTAGATTTGCTACATACCTGCTTCTTTTAAAGGAATTCTTGAGGAGATCCTTCCGGCACTGAAGTCTAAGCTGGAAACCATGCGACCAGAGGAGAGACATTGCGCACTCTTGGTGGATGAGATGCAGGTTACTGCTGGGTTGGATTTTGACCCAACAGTAAAGAAACCGATTGGCCTGGTAACCGTTCCACTTGCAAAACCTGCCCGCTCGGGTGACTTGAACTTCGCTACACACGGCCTGGTCATCATGCTCACTGGACTCTCCTCTCGTTGGAAGCAGGTTGTTGCTTACCACCTGACAGGCAAGCATTTGTTTCTATGTATACCTACTCAACTATATTAAGCCAGATTGTAATATGTCATATAATCTGATGTCTGCCAACTTCTAAAAAGGCAATCCTTTGCATCTGGTACTAGGTAGCTTAGTCAAGGCAAAATATATGGGACAAGCTAGCCAGCTATGTTTACGGCGAACGCTTCTCTGAGCATGCTGGTGCAAAGCGGTGAACCTTGATGCACGGACCGGAGCAAAGTTGTGAAGTTTGACGCGAAGAAATCTGGTAATTCAAAATAACACTCGTAATTTCCAAACATTTGGAGACATGAAATAATGCAAACAGTATAATACCCGTGCCACACGGGCAACTCGAATGCCATTTACAACAAATGACATTTGAGCGGACGGCCAATCAGCGCGGCACACTCCGGGCGTGGCGCATTCCACGCGCGACAGATTGCGAGCTGATTCACCGATCACACAAATGGCATTCATTGTAAATGGCATTCGAGTTGCCCGTGTAGCACGGGTATTAGTTGAGATGTAAACAGTATTGAATAAAGATGCAAACAGTATTAGCGATGCAATTTGAAAGCAACCAGGTTTTACTATATTACATTTACGAACCTTTTGGGTACTAATGTATTGTTATCTTGTTTCACACTCTTTCACTTTCCAGGGGATTCAGTTCATGGGTCGTTCTTGAAGGCGCTAATCTTTTCTGTGATTAGAAAGTGTGAAGAAGCCGGCTGTCATGTGGACGCAGTAATTTCCGACATGGGACCGAGACAACAAAGCCCTCATGGAACCGCTGTGGCATTTCTGCAACCCGGACAACAGCACCTGTAGTCTCCTGCCACCACCCATGCGCAGCCGACACCAACCGACAACTGTTCTTCTTGGCTGATGCGCCACATGTTCTGAAGAACATCAGGGGTCATCTGGTGAGAGGACAGTCGTTCTTTTGCCCGACGACACTGTCACCAAATACAACCTCCCAACCAACGAAGTAAGTAGAAGTGCAAAAACCATCTGCGTTTGTGCAGACTGATCTCAAATTTAATGCCTGTGCAGTCATCAATTAACTGAATCAGGTGATTTGTATTTGATAATTTTCAATTTTCTTCTGTGTGTCTCAGGTATCGGTGGAGCACATCAAAGCACTGGCTGAAATTGATGCTGCAAGGGACCTCAAGCTGGCACCTCACCTCAAGGGTAGCTACTTGGACCCAAGCCACTTTGAAAAGATGAATGTGGCATCAGCGGTAGCCGTGCTAAACCACAGTGTTGGGGCCGCAATGCGGGTGCTTGTCTGTTTGGGACTCCTTCCACCGGAGGCCCTTACAACCGCCTGGTTTGTAGAGCAGGTCTTCCATTGGTTCTCTCTAATGACCTCGCGGGGAATCAGTATGGGAATGAGCCTCCTCAAGCAGACCTCTCATGACGAGGCGGTTACTTTCCTAGAGGAGTTTATAAGCTTCTTCTCGCGCTTGTCGATAAGGAAAAAAAACCAAGGAGCATGCTTCAAACCTGTGCAGGCAGGAGTGTTGATCTCAACAACAAGCGCATTGCGCATTCAGCATGAGCTGCTCAATGAGCACAAATTTAAGTTTGTTTTGCTTGGCCGGTTCACACAGGATGCTCTCGAGAACCTGTTTTCTTGCGTCCGATCGAAGAATCCAGTGCCAAGGGCCCTGGAATTTAAGCTCACTCTACGGCTCATAATGTTGTCGCAGTTTTTTAAGCCTAGCCGCAAGGGTAACTACGCAATAGATGACAGTTCCGACTTGCTCGAGTTTGTCGAAATCAAGAAAGCTGCGTCAGAAAAAACCTCGAACATGCATTGGATGACTCCTTGGCAGAGTACAACTTCCTTGAGAACGAAGCTCCGGGTCTTGACGATGTGGAGATGGAGTCTCTTGTTTATGTCTCAGGCTACATCACTCATAGTGTGACCAAGAAATTCAAGCTGTGTCGCACATGCAAGGACTACTTGAAGGCTGATCCAATGGAAGAAAGCGACCACCTTCTGAACATGAAATCCTATCGGTCGCAATCTAAGCCAAGCCCCCTGGTCCGCCCCTCTCGGCATGTTTTCAGTTTGTTGGAACATGCAGACAAGGTGTTTCGTAATTGTGAACACAATGTGCTCGACATTTCTCTGGCGTCTTTGACCAAGGCCACACTAGGGTCCCACCAACTCCCGGGGACTTTCCTCGCTGTCACGATCTAGAACAGCGTTTGACAACAGCTTTCTTAATGCTTCGGCTGAGAATCACTCTTCGAAAGCTGAGCAGCAGGGCAAAGATGGTGAGGTCAAAATGTGGATCCAAAAGTGTTGGGATGAGGGCAGCTGTGTCCCAGATTCGCTAAGCACCCTAAAACCGACATAATTATTGTCTTTTGACAGAATTTATAACAGCTTCAAAAAACAAGGAGAACAAAAGAAACAAGCGACAGGACGGAAGCTGTTGTGTATCACTTTAATCCTGTCGCTTGTGTTTCTTTTGTTGTCCTTGGTTTTTGAAGCTGTTATACCTACCATGCCAAACTACCACCATCTCATGAATCTGTCTTGACCTAATTTAAGTCCGAATATCTCAAAACTTTCCATGTTAGGCTTGTTTGTGAATAATTGTTTTATTTATTTGTAAGGGTTTGTTTTTGTATAAATGTATTTATTTGTAAGGGTTTGTTTTTGTATAAATGTTTTATTTATTTGTAAGGGTTGTTTTTGTATAAATGTTTTATTTATTTGTAAGGGTTTATTTTGTATAAATATTTTGTTTCATAGTTCATAGTACAGCAAAGTTAACAGCTTTTTAAAAAATGATCTTTTTATCATGTCTCGTTACGAGACAAAAGTGCCCATCTTTTTTTTCTTTCCAATTCATCTCTGAAATAGTTGTTTATATTGCTGGGAATCTATTAACGGGTACCATATTAAAGAGACAATACTGGACAGCCCGTCTGCTTTTACATATCACATTCCTTGTAATTGAGGGATCGAACATTTTTGCTCTTGTGGGTGTTTGTTGAATAAAAAATTGTGATTGATAACTTTTTCTGATTAGTTATTCTTTTACGACCTGTTGTGTAGGAGCGCTAGCTCATTTAGAATTGCTACTGCAGAACCGATGTAACAAGAAAAACATGTATATAATATTAAAGATGTCAAAAAATTAAATTTACAGCATACTCAATTATGAAGCGACACTTCAGCATTGCTGCATAAACAAATCCGTCCATGTTTTCTTGCCTATCCTTGAAAAACGATCGTGACGAGCCCCAGCTGAAATCGTGGCTGGCTTGAAATATTACCCAACCGAGAGAATTATCGCTTCACTGCCCCCGAAAATTACGTGCTATACTTCGTTTCAGCTTGGGTCCAGACGCAGCCGATGCTACGAGCGCGAGCGTGTGGCCCTGAACAGTGCTTGCATTGTACGAGCGCGCGTGCTTGGCAGGGAGTCTGAAAGCCCGGAGCTCGCGCTTGTAGCATCGCCTGCGTCTGGACCCAAGCTGAAACGAAGTATAGGCAATGACATAGCGATCCTCTTAGAAACCTACGCAGATGGCCGTTTTTCATCGCCACCTGAGGCATGATTGTGTTTCTGCTGAAGACTCAAGTTATTTCTTATCGGAAAATAACAACCTACAAAACTATTGAAACTTTGGCTCAAGTTGAGGTTCTGAAAATAGGTCTATTACCTCCTCTTTTTTTAGTTTGTATTAGGAGCATAAACGAGGCTTCAACCGCTCACGCGCATGCGAAACCGAAACCAAAACTAGAGCCACTAACCAAAACTATCGGCGTCTGGCAACATTGATTTTACGACCCAAAATGGCGGAGTGTCGCTACTCTAAGCGTAGCTTTATATAGTGGCTCTAGTTTGAACTGGTGCAGAGGGGGCAAAGCAAGGGGATTTAGAAACTGTCTTGTGGACACTCTCCTCTGTTTCCCGTTGCTCTCTTAACCTTCTTTTTCTTTATTATTATTTTTTAGAGTTTGAAGGTATATGCTTTTTCTCGCTTTTTACCGGAGGTACAAAGTACTTGCTCTTGGCTGTTAATCAGCGACAGAGGCTGCTATTCTCGAGTCAATGTTTCTCCTGAGTGTGCACCTGTGTCGTTCACTCGCGTCCTCATCAACAAGTCTGGCTGCCTAATCAACTACTAGTTCGGCTGTTATGGATATATGCAATGCCGGACTACATGTGAAGTCCCCCGAATCGCGGCGGAGCATATATTACGAACTTATTGCGGAATGCGTCATGAGCTGCCGGCGTCATACTAAAGCACGTCCTAAAATATTTCGGCAGGTATTATGATGCATATTCCGAATTATTTCACAGTAAACTTCAATTGTAGCAGCTAAGGCGCTTCTTGAAGGTCATAAAGATCACAGCAAAATGCGATTTTCATTGGAGTAATAAAAAATAGAGCACCCTTTTCTGACTTTATTATTATATTTCTGCTCGCAAAACTTGCCAGGTATCTCCGAATGTAATTCAATCACTTTTTCCAAAGTATTTGTACTCCACTCAAGATAGTTCGAATTAAAAGTAACTTATACTACTCTAATTACATTTTCAAATTGGTATTTAAAGTCTTATCTTAAATTCTTTTGTTGAGTATTTGGCACAACACTGCAGCCCGACCTACAAAAAGTATATCGGAACGGAGCAATTCTAGATGGTCATCTTGCTGAGCACTGTGAGCGTTGTGGGTGTGAAGCGCTCTTGAAAATGACGAAGTTCTTGAAGAGAGACGAAGGACGAGACGGAGAAAGAAGTAATAGAGGCGTTTTTATCAGGAAGGCTCGAGACAAGTGTGTCAGCATGCCTTCGACGTGTCTCATTGACAAAGAAGTATATTTTGTTTGACGGTTTTATCTCATACTATTGGCGCGTGATAGGTAAGTATTTTAATGTAGATTTCTTGTTTTTGATTTATGCGAGTTTTCGGGTTTCTTTTCCGCATGTAATGGTATATATTGCTTGGTTTGATGTTGCAATAAACTTAATTGAAACGCTGTCGTATGTGTGCCTCTTCGTCCTTACTCAGTTTGGGCTATTTAATTAATGTCGATATTTACGCCGGTGTATATGAGGTTCTGTGGTTAAACATAATTACCCCCAGAGTTCCAGTCACATATCACCCTTTTTTTAATCTTCTTTTACTGACCCGCGGGCGCTCATTTTCTCTGGTTTTCGCTCATCACTGCGTTTCAATTTCCCATAACCGGAGCAGCGAGAGCTTCCTGCTCTCAGTGGCTTGCGCGGTACCTCGGTGCGCGGAACTACGCATCGTTCAATTACCAGCTAAATAAGAAACCAAGATTGACGCAAACCACAATATAAGTGCCTCTACAATTTACTTCTAAAATCACCTAGTTATCAGAAAGATGAAAGGTACTGCCTCCTCTCGAAGCACTGAATCTTAATTTAGTCTTGAATGAGACTAGTGTCTTTGAAATGCACACGATCCACATGTCGTCTGAAGCCCACAAAACGTCCCACTGCCCGGAAGCGCTAGATAGTATGAAGAGTGAGTCAACGCAGAAAAGCCAACGCCATCAGCCAGTTCTGGTGCCTGCTTGCCGTGAACTTGCTAATGACTGTGAAATTAAATTGATAATTTTCTTTTATGTGCACGACAAAACCATGAGCTTAGACAGGCTTCCTTTTTAGCGGGGTATGCCATTTTGCTCATATTAGTTACCGGATACATAATTCAAGTTTTTGCTTCAAAGTCACGGCCGCCATTTCAAGCTGGTTTTCCCGTTTTTAGAACTTAATTGTACGAGCTTTTCTTAAAGCATTGGGCTTTTTCGCTTCATTAACCGTATTCTTTTTTCTTTTTCTTTTTTTTTTTTTTTGCTTATTCCGATTATTTTGCATGCTCTGTTTTCTAGCGCATTTTCTAGTAATATTGCGTCTTTGAACTATTGGTGACTCTGAGTCTGAACTTGTCATATATGTAAACTTCACATATACCTATAGTGCAGTGGCGTCGGAAGTACAGAGTGTCACAAAAAAAATATTAGTTTTTTTTTTTTTTGCAAATATAAATTACGCATGGCTTAACACTCACTTTTCGCCCAAAGGTAGCGCTAGAGGTCACAACCAGCTACATGCCAAAGTGTCAGCCCGAATGGACACCTCATTCAAAAGTTATAAGTGATTTTCTGAAAATTTCAATGGGGAAATGGAGCCGATTTTTGCCAGTTTTCGGTTGTATTCGAAAACTCCGTCGGCCGCCATTTTCCCATATAACTTTTCAGAAAAGCACTTATAACTTTTGAATAAGGTATCGGACCGGGCTGAAACTTTGGCATCTGGTTGTGACCTCTGGCCCTACCTTTGGGCTGAAAATGAGCGTTCGGCGACATGGGCGTCTCGGCAGGGGGTGCAAAAGAGGCACTTGCCCCCCTCAAGCCAGAGTGCCTCCCCCCTCCCCCCCCCTCCCTCCTTTCCCCAGCTCTCTCGGGTGCGGGGGATCGAATGACGTCGCGCCATAGCTTTTCTAGCAAGCGGAGAAACCGAAAGCAATCCTAAAAATAAAATCCACGCACTTTTGTTTCCTTGGATCCTTCAGCAATAAACACAAAAAAGAATAAGGTCTCCCCTCGGTCAGTTGCAATCAACCGCGCCCAGCTGGCAAAAAAAAAAAAAAGCATAGGGAGGGGCATTCACTTTCGAGAACATCGCAGTCCTGTCTCGTGATGAATCAGCAGGCATTCGAGTGAAAGTGAGTAAAATGCCCCAAAAACAGAGCGTCTTCTACACAGAGCGGGATTCTTCCAAAAAGCCCAACAGAACAAATCGGCCTAGCTACGAGTTGGAGACAGTCCGCGCTCCCCTTCGCTCCGGGCCCCTCGTAAAACCGACTGCGTAAGGAGTGGAGCGAGCGGGCCCCGGGGGAGGGGGGGGGGTAGCTTTGGCATTTTGGAGGGGTTTCGACCCCCCAAACCACCCCCGTTTACACCACTGCTCACGCCAGTGCTCTGTTTTGTATATGTGCCTTTGGGTTTTTCTTCTCCTTTGCCCGTAGCATGTTGCGGTCATGGAAAAGGAGAAGAGGGGGTCAAAATCGGGGCCAGGCGTCCTCTTTTGGACAATGAGTTCTGCGAAACGCTGTTCGCCCCATGTCAACAACGATACTCCCCGGGCCATAACTCACGCGAGAGAGGCGTGTCGGACCGTCCTCGTTGACACCATCGTGTTCACACACGTGACACCGTCGAATATCTGTGACAGGGTGGCACACTTTGCTGTTGCTGGCTCTGTCTTCCTGGCCCAGTTGCTTGAAAGGGCCACATTCCGCACCCAATCCCACTTTTTTATATAACCGTGGGCTGATATGGGTCAGGAGTGAAAATGGACATCAGAAGCTTTTTTAAACGGAAAGCTGACAGTGATAATGAGATTCCATCTTGTGCAACGAAGAAGCACGTGGCCTCAGAGCTGCGTCATGACCTGCAATCTATCGATGTACCTGCTGTCTCCGTCACTCCTGAGCATCCTCCGGCTTTAAAGAGCGAGCTGAACATTGGCTTTGCCCTCAACTCGACTATCACAGGTATGTCAAACTCGTCTTTAACTGTGGGAGTATTCGTGCAAAGCTGAGCTTGATCAGATATATAACAACCAATATAAAGATAAGAGGGCTAAAATTTTACTCCAGTTCTGAAATGAGACAGAGCGAGCATATGGCAAGCTAAGGGAACCCGCGTCGAGGAAATACGGAATGTTACAATGGCAACTAACCCTCCGGCGGTAGCCCCGCCGTGCTAGCTTTCCAACACAGCTAACGCAGCTTTCAGATGTCTTCCACGGACCACAACCGGGAAATGCTTCGAATTAATATTACGAGGGAAGACAATTTTGTGCAGAAAATTAGAGTTGTAAATTTGAACATTGGCCAACTTGGGGTAGCTTTTAAAAACTTGTATAAACGTCAAATATTGCTAAATATGGAAATAAAAGGGTATCGTTCACTGCTGCGACAATTTATTATGTGTGCGCGTGACTTACGTGCACTGTCTTGCTATTTTATTGTGTAAGGTACATATATGATGCCAATACTTGTCTATAAAAGCTTTGTGTTTTGTGTTATTTCTGAGATAATTATAAACTGAGTGGACCGATAAAAACAAAACAGCGCAAAGACAAGGACGAAGTAGAAGAAACCACAGTGGACTGTTTTGTTGTTTTGCCGCGTCATAGACTAAATTCCTTTTTTTTTTCACTGTGCCTGTACATATATACAATGTTTTTTTTTCTTACGTTGAAATTACTGATCCATTGTACTTTTAAAAATAATTGTTTCATAAAAATATGTGTATCTTGCAGGCTGTATTCAGCTCTTTCGTGTTTTACTGTGAGACCCCCCCCCCCTTTTCCCCTTGAGCGCACACACCCAAAAAGGGGGTCTCAGTCTGCCCCCCCCCCCCCCAAGACAAAATCCTGCCGACGCCCATGTTTGGCGATGCCTAGTTTATTTTTGCGGCAAGAAAAACCCTGTAATTTTTTTTTGTTTGTGTGTGATACCCCGTTCGAAGGTGGAAGGGGCAACATAAATTGGAGGGGGGGGGTGCAATGAAACAGTTCGGACATTATGGAATTATGAAAACGAAACCCTCACAGACGTTTGGGCTCTGGAGAAATTAATTTTCTCCCATGTTAATCTCTTCAAACAGCGTGAAATAAGGCTCGTCGTTCGGCCGTCCTCGACACGAACTTTCTCATAATATGGTTGAGATCAAGTTTTGCTGCTCACTCACTACTTACTCGCAGCAGCATCACCTGAGTCAGTCGCTTTTGTGACATGGTGGCTCTGAGGTCATTCTTGATACGCCGGAGTGCGCTGAAACTTAAGTTCAGCCGGTGACGCCGACGTTGGCACTGCAAGGCGCACAGTGGCGGATCTAGAGGGAAGTTCGGATGTCCTGATCCCCCTCTTGAGATACTTATATGTAAAAGTTTAGGGTAGGGAAAAGGGAAAGGGAGGAGGGGCGTGCTTTATGATCTAATAAGCTGACCCCCCTCCCCTCCCCTCTCTGGAAATACCTGCATCCACCCCTGAAGGCGCATCACTTCAGTGATCAATATCATCAATATCCAGAATTTCTAACCTGGGGGGGAGGGGGGGGTGTCACAAATTTTGGGGGGCTGTAGGGGGTGTGGAAAAGGGGATGTAGCCTTGTATGGGCATTGTGCAAAATATTCTGATTGGGGGGGGGGGGTCAGGCTCAACCTGGGGGGGGGGGGTTGTCTAGAAACGCTGGTTAAAAGGGCGTATGTTTGAAGATTACTTACTCGATTGACTCAGATGCCTAGAAAACGACTTTATCCACCTTTCTCCGTAATATGCTTGGCTTGGGCAGTAAATGGATCTGTCTCCCTGTATCTCTTCGCGCTAGTCGAATAGAATGGGGCGCTTCTTTGGGGTGACCTCGGAGCGAAAGGTAATTTACAATGGGAAAAAGCGACTTTTGGGACGCCCCTATCGAGGTCACTGCAACTCACTGAGTCAACAGGGTGTCGCTGCCGTGCTACTTGCGGCCAAAAAGCGCTCGTTTTCTAGCCATGTATTCTCAAGCCAAAAATTCGGAAAAGCGTTCATTTCCGTGAAGATCTAATTTTCGCGAATTTCGTGATTCTAGAATAACTCCAAATAATTGAGGCCTCGAATAATTAATTCTATGGTGATGAATATTTAGCATGTCACTCGGAATCTGAAAAATTCTTGCCCGCGGAATATCTTGAAAACCGGCACTTTGAGAAATTTGCAAACTGTCGAGCTCGCGAGTCGCCACAGTTAAACATTTTTAGACGCAGCTAGAGACCCGTTTTGAGGAAGAAAAATAAAAAGGTGCACATTCATGTTCAACTGTCGGCTAACCTGACTTGAGGTCACAGTAAGAAAAGAAAAAAGAAGATTGCACTGACTTTTGAAGAACGGTAGCCTAGCTCTTTCCAGCTTAAGAGACAAAATACTGTAAACGACTTAATTTTCGCGGGCTCAAATTTTCGCGAATCGGGCCAAAGCTGGAAATTTGAAATTATTCGCGAGTTCTAGTTTTCGCGAATCGAGTGTAGCTTCCGTAGCGTTCACATGTTGCTCAAATTGTTCGCGGGAAGTATTTTTCGCGAATCGAGAAATTCGCGAAAATTAGGTCTTCGCGAAAATTTAGCCGTTTACAGTATACATAATAAGAAATTCGGTAAAAAAATTAAAAAAAGAAAGAAAGAACGAGGACAGAGAAGAGAGGCACACAGGACAGGGCGTAACCAGGCGTAACTTGCAAATGAATTTTAATAGAACACACAGATAAAAATATTAAAACCGCTCATGACCACAAAAGATACATTTAGATTTTAAAAAAAAGAGACACAGAAGCCAGGCGTCATGTGGGCAGTGAAGCGTAACTGATGGGGGCAGAGGGGGGGGGGAGCGCTGGTACAGTTCGACCCCGGGCGCCACCTGTGAGGGGCCCACGCTGAGTACGCTGAGCATGGCCCTATGGAAACAAACGGCAGCGGGGCTACGCGAGGGGCGCGAAATTTCATGTGCCATGGGCTGTGAGGTGCGCGAAATGTGCATGTGCCATGGGTGCATGTCGTGTGTGTGCGTGTGCGTGTGCGTGTGCGTGTGTGTGTGTGTGCGTGTGCGTGTGCGTGTGCGTGTGCGGGTGCGTGTGCGTGTAGTGTGCGTGTGCGTGTGCGTGTCGTGTGCGATGTGCGTATGCGATGTGCGCGTGTAGCGTGCGTGCGTGTGCGTGTGCGTGTGCGTGTGCGTGTGCGTGTGCGTGTGCGTGTGCGTGTATATGCGTGTGCGTATGCGTCGTGCACGTGTGCGTGTGCGTAGTGCGTGTGCCGTGTGCGTGTGCAGTGTGCGTGTGCGTGTGCGGTGTGCGTGTGCGTGCGTGGTGCGTGTGCGTGTGCGTGTGCGTGTGCGTGCGCGTGCGTGCGTGTGCGCGCGTGCGTGTGTCGTGTGCGTGTGCGTGTGTGTGCGTGTGCGTGTGTGTGCGCGCGTGCTGTCGTGCGTGTGCGTGTGCGTGTGCGTGCGTGCGCGTGTGCGTGTGCGTGTGCGTGTGCGTGTGCGTGTGCGTGTGCGTGTGCGTGTGCGTGTGCGTGCGCGTGTGTGCGTGTGCGTGTGGTGTGTGTGTGTGTGGTGTGGTGTGGTGTGCGTGTGCGTGTGGTGTGGTGTGTGTGCGTGCGTGTGGTGTGGTGTGTGTGCGTGCGTGCGTGCGTGTGCGTGTGTGCGTGCGTGCGTGTGTGTGCGTGTGTGTGTGTGTGTGCGTGTGTGTGCGTGCGTGTGTGTGTGTGTGTGTATGGTATGTGCATGCGCGTGTGCGTGTGCGTGCGTGCGTACGTGCGGCGTGCGTGTTATGTATTTTGTGCGCTGCGTTTTAGTCTTTTTATGTGTGCGTTCTATTAAAAATTCACTTGCAAGTTACGCCCTGTCCTGTGTGCCTCTCTTCTCGGACCTCGTTGTTTTTTATTTGTCTTGTTTTTTTTGCGTTTTTTGTTATGTATTAGAATTAACTTCTTTAATTAAAGAGCACTGCGGCGTGTGAATTAAAGCGCGCCTCAGCTGCACGAATACCCGTGTGCAAGGCATATTTTGGCAAAGCTGGACCGCTTCGTTTAAATTTAATCATACGAGGGTGGAGATCGCTCTCGCGACGACCCCCTATTTTGAACGCAACTTTCTAAAAAAAGAACGGCGATTACAACCTGAGTTTCGGTTTCCACACATACCGCGTGTGCCCGGTGCCCTTCCAGCCGAACGGATCCAATCCAATCCGATCCTGCTCTCGGCGTTTGATGTTGTCAGCTCTCGCCCGACGCAATATCTCGTGCCTTTACTATTGTCAGATTTGATCTAAAACGATCCACAGTCCTTAAGCATTCAGCTTATATTAGAAACGCTCGCTTGAAACTCGTTTCTGCGTCCCAGCTTTTGACCAACTTGAAATCTTCTCTCAGGTAAGCGAGCCTGAGCGTTCGCTCCGCACGCATCCCATATTTTTTCTTGCCGACGTAATGATACAAGTGACCAAGAGGGACACTTTGAATGCCATCTGACATTCCAACGAGGGGAACTCCGACCGTGGGACGCAGTAAGCTTGCCTTAATGAATACGAGCTGTCAGAATTGACCTCACCATCTTGACAGCCGGTTTCTGAATCGCCGTTCGGCGACGACAGTCGCCTCTGCACTCGTCTGTAAACAGCTGACTCGGTAAAAAAAAAAAAAAAGCACGCCCCTAGTCTTCGCGTAGAACCAGTCAATCTTCTATCTGAAGCCTCGCAAGCGGTGGCATGGTTTCCAAAAATCAAGGTAAGCTATTTGCTGGCATTCCACGCGCTTAGTTTTGCGTATTACCTCGGGAAAACCGACCGGCGGCGTTTCAGATTCTCTGGAATGGCTGCTGCTTTTGGCGTCGGCTATGCATCTAGTCGTCTGTCCCTTCACCAAAGTAGAAGAGAGCTTTAATCTTCAAGCGATCCACGACATCTTGTACCACCGGACAAACATTTCCAACGTAAGAATGCTTCATCCCTGCTCGTGTTTCTTTTCCAGTTGAGGCCCAGTGTGTATAAATGGAAATGCGTCTTCACGTTCTTTGCAGTATGACCACTTAGAGTTTCCTGGAGTGGTACCGAGATCCTTCGTCGGCCCTCTTCTAGTCGCCATTCTCGCAGGCCCCTGGGTTGCAGTTAGCACATTCATGGGCTTGGAAAAGATTGTGGCTCAGTACATAGGTCGGTGTTCCTTTCTTCATACCGGCGACACCTTCAGAATCTCTGTTGGTGTGTTTAAGAATGTCCGCTTCTACCTGATTGTTTTGCAGTGAGAGCTGTCCTGAGCACCATGGTTGTGTTTGCCTACCGGGAGTTCTGCCGTGCACTTCAAAAGGAATTTGGAGGCGTGATGACCAACTGGCTGACGCTGCTGACGGTGTCGCAGTTTCACTTTGTGTTCTACATGTCGCGGCCTCTCCCCAACACGTTTGCCCTCGTGTTTGGTGAGTAAGCACCCGTTGCATTTTTTATGTTCTCGGGAAAGTGAGCATAAAGACCTATATGGCAAGCAAGTTAGCCCAAATGCCTCCCTTTTATGTGAGAGGGAGGAGCAAAAAGCGAGGAGTGTCTCTGCAGTTGAGAAAGGATGTGAAGAAAAGTGAGATGGAGTGATTGTGTAGTGCAGCGAACATCTGCCTCAGCAGACGCTATTCTCCCATTTCCTCCGGTGGGTAGTAAACAATGCATCGGTCACGAGTTCTTCATTTGTTTAAGTACAAACCGCATGTAAGTGATTTGGCGAGCGACGAGGCAAGCGACAGCGGCCCGCTTCGCTGTCGCTCGATCAGTCGCGCGACGAGGCAAACTGCATGAAAGCGACGGGAGCAAGCGACCAAAGCAATGAGCGACCTTTTTTAGAAGTCCAAAACCGAGCAACGTTGAGAAATCTCTGTCGCTCGCCGCTGACTTCGTTGCTGTCGCTGTCGCCGTCGCTCGTCTCGTCACTCGCTAAATCTCTTACATGCAGTTCAGCCTTTAAGCACATCCGGTAGTTGATAGTCAACAAAAACAATGCGCCCTTTGAACTATTTCATCTCCCCTTTCTTGATGGCTAAGTCCTTGTTCGTAAAGGATCGGTGGATATTTTTGAAAGCCTTAGAAAAGGGAAAGTAGCCATTGCTACATCTAGCAGACGACGATGAAAATCGGTGCCCTGACGCCTGACGCTACCGCACCCTCCATGCAAGGAGCAGACAAGCTTGCTTGCCATATAGGAAGATCAAAATTAACACCGCGGTGCCTTTTTTTATCTGCACTTTAAGACTTGGTGTGCCCTGTCTTTCCCATATTTTTTTCTTGTTTCATCAACCTCAAATTGTCTGATATGCTTCTCCATCCTTCAACCTCAATGAAATACTCAACTTTTTGAATGGCAAAAACTCAATAGAACTGCACTTCTGTGTGCCCTTCATTGCTTTATTGCCTGCAGCTGGAGGGTTTGATGGTCATGCACGGTATGAAAACCATGCACTATTTCATGTGGAACAAAGAAAAGCTCCGGATGCAAAGTCAAAGTTTTAAAATGCATTTAGATTGCACGAATCTTTTGCTTCTAGCCTTTTCCTGTATGATATATTGTCTACCACAGAGAGAGTTACACATTCTAGGTAGAAGATGTGTCTGCATCACATCCCTTCTATGTCTAGATCAATTTTAACCTGAATACTTCATCTACTTTATCTTACTACAACTATGCAGCAAACTCTATAAAAACAAGCTCCAATGCTTTGTGTGGCAGAAGCATATTTTGTAACAAAGACCTTACGCTTTCAGACCTTGCCTCATACTCACATTATGGGAAATGAGTAACTAACTCGGGCATTTCGTCACTTGTGCCATTATATGCTACCTATGGTGCACTTTACTTTGAGAACAAAGCACAGGTCATGGGACCCAAGCGTATAATATTTTATTTAAGTGAGAAGCAAGCTGACCCTCATACCAGGTCAGGCAGAGTGGAAATGCGTCCACGACTTGCGACGCAAAATTTGTTGCAGCTGGGAAGTATGAGCATGAGTGTGAAATTTACAATGGGCATGTGCTCTGAGCAGATATTGGAAATGAGGGTTGGGTCAGCGTTTGTCATGAATTCTGCTCAGCTCGTGTCGAAAACGAGCGCCGCTTCGGCGTTTGGCGTCGTCTCGGATCCAATCGCACCCAAGAAGTGGTGACCGCCAGTTTTGCTCGATGCTTCTGAAAAGGGTGTATTATGTCCATTTCATTGCTCAGATCAGCGGACAGGTCAGAGTCTACCTGTCTACATCCTATTTCCTCTCAACACCCAATAACATAAAGGAACGAGGCTCGCACCGAAAACTGACTCACCTCTCGTTTCTTCCAGTTCTGCTGGCGTACAGCTTCTGGGTTGATCAGAGGCATGTTCCCCTCATCCTGTCCAGCGGAGTGGCCGTCCTCGTGTTCCGCACGGAGTTGGCCTCTCTGCTCGGCATCATCCTCCTCATCGAGCTGTGCTCGGGGAGGCTGGGCATTCTCAAGCTCCTCAAGTGGGGCATTCCAACTGCAGTTGTCCTGCTAGGCAAGTTGGTGCCCCTTACCTCCTTTCAACAAATGAAAGGAGCCCGACCATCTCAAGGCCCGTTCGCAAACTTGTGTTTGCTTGCAGCCAAGTTCTGGTGATCTCTCACAACAAGAGAACACGCTGCATGATGGCGCCATTTGTGAGATGACTCTGGAACTGCACTTCACCAGAGCGAATGTTTTGCCGTGTTTGCAAGATCAAATGTAAATACTATCTGTGTCAAACGTTTTTCGAGCCAAGAAAGAAAGAATGATGCACAAACAAAAATAGGAAATGTACGTAAATGCCAAGTGCTCCTCCCAATAAATGGCGCCATTCTGTTCTCTCGTCGTAAGAGATTTTAAAGGGTTTCAAGGTGGCGCAATCGTAAGCTGTTGCAAGTGTGTGAACCAGCCTTTATAATTCGCTCGTTACAGGGGCCACGATCGTGATCGACTCTTACTTCTGGCAGCGCTGGCTGTGGCCAGAAGGAGAAGTCCTCTGGTTCAATCTGGTGCTCAACAAGAGCTCTGAGTGGGGTGTATCCTTTCTGCATTCCCGTTTGACTTCGTAGTTGAATGGCACCGTCATTCGAACGTCTGTAGGTACGACGGGCAGCTTCGCGTATTTTGCAACAAGAGTCGTTAAGCTTTGCAAACTTTCACTGTCTTCTAGTTGGTTTCGGCGAGGCTAATTTCAGCAATCAAAGTTGAAAGTAGTTTTCACGGACGTTTTGACAGGTGGAAGCTTAACTGTCTGAAGACATAGGGGCAATGACTGCTAGCCCAGAGTCTCTAACCTGTATCATGTGTCGGCCATTACGTGAGTGTGCGACGTTAAAATTCCCGTTTATATCTGAATCCTCGGGAATGATACCTGAACTCCCGATTTCCTGTGTCTTCAGTTCAAGCTTTTGTTCTAGTTGCTTCCACAGTGCTTGTGCACTAACATAACTTTGCCACCGAGCCCCTTTATTTCGGTTTGCGTGACCGTTGACTGTCATTCGCCACCGTCTACCATACCAAAGTTTGCAGAACTGTTTACGTTAAACAACTTATAATCGGTGCCAGGTTAAGGACCCGTTAGGTACTCTGCCTCCATCGCTTGCTTGTTGTCTCTCACCGGCTTTGGCTGCACGTGCAACGAAGTGCTTTCAAAGGCAGAAAGCTGAAGCTGGAGGCGGAGCATCTACTCGGTTCTTAACCCGTCGCCAGCAGTAGCAAACTTGTCCTTGACCACAAACGAAGACCTCCCCTGGTCCTGGTACTTCTACTCTGCCATCCCGAGGGCACTGTGCAGCTCGCTGATTCTCATTCCAGTGGGAGTGTGGGTCGACTCGAGGGTGAAAGTGATGCTGCTTCCGGCCGTCGGATACGTGATCCTCTACTCCTTCCTGCCCCACAAGGAGCTCAGGTTCATCGTCTACGTGTTTCCCCTGCTCAATGTGGCAGCTGCCAGGGCCTGTCTCTTCGTGTGAGTTACTCGTTATAACTTATCCGACAATTTTGAGGACAGCCTGACAATTACAAAATTAGAGTTACGATAAATCGACTGACGAGTGCACATAAAAATAAATAATGTGGACAGGAAAGAAAGTGAACTTCACGCAACTAAAAAGGAGTCAGTGCAGAGGTTTTAAACCATTTTACATTTACTGCAGTCACTGACGAGAAATTCGAGGCGTAGCTTGTCGTGTTCACACTTCATTCTTTGCTGGTCTTATCAGTCAATGCCGCAGTTTCATTGGCTGCAGAGCAGGGTGGAGAAAAAAATAAAGATGATTTTAACTGCGATTTAAATAGGAACAGTTTTTCTGTGATCATTTAAATCAAACCTTGCCCAGAGAAATAATTTCCGAAAATACCTCTTAATTACAGTTTGTCTATTATTTGATGCTTTCTGTATGTGTTTGCTTTATATTTAAATCAAAAAATCATTGAGCAATAGAGATTGATATCAGGCTGAACACGTGCACAAAGCTGTAGGTCTTCTGAGAAATTCGGAACTTAGAGCTTTCTTCCTGCCCTCCACTTCGTTGTTCATCAGTTATGCAACATTATATTGCGAGTAAATAAGAATGGGAAAGGAATAAAAAATAGGAAAGTAATATCCTACTGCAAGAAAATCATAATGCGAAGGGAAGTCAAAGTTTTTTCATTAACTAAAACAAATCAAGCTAGTTTTGTTTTTACTATGGTGGGGTTTACTCAATAAAAAGTTGTTAATTCAACTATACTTTAAATTTACAATAATTCTTTCTTCTGCCTTGCTTTGAGTAATCGAACGGATCGATTAATCCATCTGCCACGTTTGAAAAGACATCTAGTGAGTAAGAATCACTATTTTATAGCTACAGTGATTTAAATCAAATTACTAATCTGATTTATTAAACTCTTTTTAAAAAAATGATTGTGAATTTATTTTACCCCGCTGCAGAGCGCCAATAACATGCTCGGTCAGGGTTTTTATGTTATAAAATGCTAAATGCAACACATCGAAATGCCTCCGCTTGCACGGACGCCGTCCGACCCAAGCCGTTTCGTGTTAGTGGTACTCTTCCGTGTGCAAATCTAACTGGCATTTTTTCTCGGGCCTTGCGGGACCCTGGTGCCACCAGCTGGAACAACAGGCTCAAGTCCAGCTGGCATGTGGTGTTCACGCTGGGCGTGTGCATGCACCTGGTGGCCAACCTGTGTGCTACGGGCCTCCTCCTCTACATCTCCAGCTACAACTACCCCGGGGCGCACGCACTCAAGAAGTTGCACGAACTCGAGGCCGGCTTTCCGGGTCAGTAAAGCCTCGTCATCGGCTCATTCGGGCAGTTACCGTTTCTTGTTGATGTCGGTTTCGTTTCTGTGTTTTACGGTTTTGGTTACCAATTACACTTTCCTAAAAACTTTTGTTTTTTCCCGGTTTTTCTAGTTATTAATTGTTTTATTGAAATGCTAGAGAGCCGTTTTATAATAAACGGTTTACAGTAGTCCTAGATATCCCACAACGGGACATTAAAAATAACAAGAACTCAAAAACGTCTTAGTACTTCTAATTGGTCAAAAGTTGCACATGTTTCTAGCTCCAACACTTGTTCACTTCATCTATTTGCATTATATGGTTTGATACCCAAGCA
This sequence comes from Ixodes ricinus, assembly GCA_037355805.1. Lineage (NCBI taxonomy): Eukaryota > Metazoa > Arthropoda > Arachnida > Ixodida > Ixodidae > Ixodes > Ixodes ricinus. Next base: position 52,952 of record JAZHYW010039730.1, on the reverse strand, counting down.
CAAGTTACCCCTGTTACTCGGAGATCATCGCATTCTATGTGATAAAAATAAACATAGCCACTTTGTTGTTTGGCAGAGTTTGTAAACAACCCTCAAAAAGTTCCCCTGGGTGCTGGAAGAACCATTCGCACCTTCTCGTCGCTATAGTTTGTTGCAACCTAAGTAAATGCAGGCATCGCCCACCCTGAAGGAAGGGCAGAACTATATCCCTCCTCTAGTAAAATACTGCTAGGTGGAATAAAATACTAAAATTGAGAGCTGGGCTAGTTGATGAAAGTCAAACATAATGTAAATGCAATAGCGTGAAACAAGGAAGACTAGGAAAGGAACAAGCAACACAGAAAGCTGTAAAAATACGTCCTGTGTTGTTCGTTCCTTTCCCTAGTCTTCGTTGCTGCGTGCTGTTATACCTACGTCGTGTTTGCTATTCCCAAGCAAATGCATGTAATTATAGAAGCGCACGTTTCTCGCTGTCCGATTCTGCGATGCTAGAAAATTGTGCACTTATATCGTAGCGCCATTTTTCCCCGGGGTCTGGAGGCGGAGCTTCTTCCACAGATATGTTGCCACTAGGGAGGTCGCAAACTTTCTTCGAGCCAGATTGTTACGTCGAACCTCAAGGTTCAATTGCTTCGATGAACCTTTAGACTTTTGACCAGGTTCTGCAAGGTTCGACTTTGTGGGCAGTGTGGCTACACTTTGATGCAAGCATGTCCAGGTTTGGAGAAAATGTTTTTATGGAATAGGTTGTTTTATATTATATATAGTTACAATCATTGGAACATAATTCTAGTGACTTAAAATTTAATAACATTATTTATTCTTGCTATATTACCAAAACAACCAAACAGTGTTGCCCTTACTAAAAGTAGAATGTTTGACTAGATCATTTGGTCATCACCATCCAATCTAAAGCCAACTAGAGACTTTTAATTATAAGCTGTATCACTGATTACAACTATATGCGTTTTCACCTCAAGAAAAAGGAAGTTTTGCGCATTGTTCATACCCCACGTGATGTAGTTCTTACAAGATTTGGCTGTCGGAGGAAGAAGCGATGCTCTTGGTGTTTGTGCACGTCGATAAGATAAGGCATATTTTATCTAAAATGCCCCTACATATATCTCAATCATCTACATTAAGGGGAAATTAGTAATGCTACGCGAGGAGCCGAACTTTTTTTACTACGACTCTTGAGGTGAAAACAAGTAAGTATTCTTAATCTGAAATTTAGATTGAGCGGAAATGCATTACCAGATGCACCACTCGCTGACGGTAACTCTGTCAAATGGCCACAACATTTCAAGATCCCTCTCCTCAAAATCATTCTTTAAAAAAAAATATAATTTTTTATTTTTCGGTTAATATTGGTTTTAAGCGATTACCAGTAAATAATTTACACTTACGGTTACGATTATGGTTTTTTTCTATTTCAATTAACGGTTTTGTTCCGGTTATGTTAACTGAAAAATTTCTTTGCTAAACGATTTTCGGTTTCGGTTACGGTTAATGTCCGAGTCCCTGCCTAAGACAAACCCCTGAGGTACTCCAAAAAAATGGGTGCCAAGGAAGAGTTAATTTTAATACTATTGCAGGTTATAAACTGAGAATGATCTGTTAAAAATGCTGCCAGCCAGTTAATCACATTAAGATCGATGTTTAGTTTACTTAGTTTATAAAGAGGACTGCAAGATACCTTGTCAAATGCTTTTGAAAAATCAAGGAATACGCAGTCTACCTGGAATCCCTGATCATAAGCAGTATGAAAATTGTTAGTAATACTAACCAATTGTGTTTCACATGAAAAATTCCTTCTAAAGCCTTGTTGAGCTGTGGAAGATGAGTTGGGTTGAACAGAGTTTACAAGTTGTGAGTAAATTATGTGTATTGTGATGGATTTATCGTTACACTTCATCTCTGACGATGATACTGTTTGCTGGCTTTCAGTTGCCAACATTCACATCGATGTCTATTCCGCTCAGACAGGAGTCTCCCGATTTGGAGAATTGAATCCTCACTGGAGGTAAGTGTGTTATGATGCGTCACCTTTATAGGAGTTTCTATGTTTGTCTTTTATTTATTCACAATTTAAAGACTAGTGGGTTTTTAACAGCATTGGGTAAAGTACATCTAACAAATACTTGAAGTAAAGCACAAAGTATATACTAAGAGGTTATGTACTTCAGGTAAAGTACTATAAATACAATGTACTTTTAAAGTAAAGTAAAAGCTTCTTTTAACTAATCTTTCATGGTGCTCTTTCATTCCCCTATACCATTCTTTTTTTCTTTTTTTTTACTGGTTTGCATTGTTTTAGAGGTAATCAGGGGTGCATCGGTTATTTTTGGAAATGGCGTTAAATATTGGATGAAGTCAAGTGGCCACAGAGTAGTTCTGCTGACAAACTATTTTTTGCAAATTTGTAAGGCACTTCTCTGTTGACAAAGCATCGTTTTGTGATGCTACAAATTTAACAAGACCGATTTTGGGAATGTACTTTGAAGATAAGGAGTTGTACTTTCCTTGGAAAGCACAAAACAAAATCGTTTTAAGTGAAGTACAAGTGCATTCTGAGGGAATGTACTTCAAGTAAAGTGCAAGTTTTCTAAACCTAGGTATACCTAGGTACCTAGGTATAGTTTGAGTTTGGATACCAAGGTAATCTGTAATTTTTATACTTAAGTACTTCCCAACACTGGTTTTTAATGGATTTGGCAAGAATATAAAGTTTTTAATGGATTTAATAAAAATATATAGAACGGGAAAGACCATTGTACACAATGGGTGTCACAATGGTCTTGTTTGTTCTTCATAAAACCACTTTTAGTGTTTGTCCTCTCTTTGTAGCCTCCGTCTTGTATTTTAGAAATGTTTTAGTTGTCAGTTCATAATTAAAAACTTCCATTAAGTTTTTCTCTTTTTGTTTTGAGTTTGAGTTTGGATACCAAAGGGAAAAGCTTAAAAATCTGCAATATGATTCAACTTGGAATACTACTACTATTAGCTAGTAATGCATCTTTCACATAAACAAAAATCCAATGTAGCTGATGGGACAGAAGAAAAATCACATAGGCCAAATGATCTCTGATAATTCAAGTTTGTACCCTGACAAACCCGGGAAGAAACAATAACAGAATTATCCACTAATACTCAAAGCTCGAAAACACCCACGGTAGTACTGGTCCTTTATGAAGGAATAAATGATACTCCTACCTAAGACAGATCACAACTTGTGCCCTCCATGCTACTGGTGTGCTACTGAAAAAAAGAAAACAATATGCTTGGTCTGGTCTTCGTCCCTGGCACTTCTCCTGAGTAACCGGGTATTATACTCTGTGTCACTAGTTGCAAGCAGTGCAGGCAAAGGCAACGCCGGGCAAAAGAGAGAAAGGGCGACCACTAGGATGGTGGGACGGGAGAGGAGGGCAAGGGAAGAAAAGAGAGCACTAGGAATCTTGGAGAGGAGAGGAGGTTTCTTTCCTCCTCTCCAGCCTTCCTAGTGCTTGCCCTTCCACCCTGAGCCTGGCGTTGCCTTTGCCTGTACTGCACGCAGCTAGTGACACGGAGTGTAGGCATCGGTAGGGCAAGTGGTTGTTGTCAGCTGCCACCAATCTTGAGCCTATACAGACCACAACGTTTGCTCGTACGAGGCATATTTTTTAAGCAGTGCACCGTTCACCTAGATGAGTTGCACTTTATTCAAGCCGGAAGTACCATTTGTCCTTTCATAGATCTGCTCTACCTTGGGGATTTTCTCTAAATCAGATTGCTGTAAAACACTGAGCATGTGCCCGTGTCCCAATAAGTGCCCACCCACTACTTTTGAAGCGTTATAAAAACAAGCGAAGGACGTATCCAGCGCTCAACCCAGGCTTCTGAGCACACCTAGCTAACCGAGAGGCTCCTATGTGTCAGCTACTTCTCCGAGCACACCAATGCAATGCAGCGAAGCTTGATGCGCTTGCTCTATTGCTAAGCGGTGAAGCCCACCCTACCTCGTGTACCCGTTCCGCATTTCTGCTCACGGATCAAACAAGTGCCCATCCCCCAGTTTTTTAGAGCTATCTCCAACTTTTGAGTGGATGCTTGCTCGCCATTTTACGGCAACCTCTGCGTACTACTTCAGAAGGAAATTCATCTTTTGTGAGCTAGCTTGCGTACTATGTCGGGGTGTGGACCTTGTTTGTTACTAATCTTTGTATGTATTCGTTCTTCAAGAGCTTATGAAACCAACGGGTTGTCCACAATGCCCCATTTGTATAGTACTGCATTTTTGGGCGTTCTATTTTCCCTTTTGTCTAGTTACAGTCAAACCCGTTTATAACGAACAGCAGGAAACGCTACGATCAGTTCGATATAGCAAGTAGTTCGATATAGCAAAAACCATTTACAACGAACTTCCATGATGCGTTCGTTGTAAAAAGATAGCTTCTTTTTCTTTCTCATCTCTTCACTTCCGCCTTGTAACAATGCGCTGTAAAGTTTTGTTTGTGTGTTTTTTTTTGTTTTTTTTGCATGCTTGCAGAGTTTGTTTGTTTAGCTTATCTTCCCTTCTGAATTGCCTCTCTTCGTAGGCAAACGCTTTAGGATGAAAAGATTTTTGTTGTTTTCTTTCTGTGCATGCGTGCAGAGTGTATTTTTCAGCTTTCTCCCCTTCTGAATCTCTTCTCTTCGCTCAATTTTGTTCGCAACTTGAGCTTTTGGAATTTTCTTTCTTTCCTACTTCTTTTTGGGGGAAGGGACAAGCTAGAAGACAATTGTTACCGCGTTTTTGGAAGCCTTCCCGAGGGGAAAATGTTCGATATAGCCAATATGTTGTTCGTTATAAAAAGTACTTTTTACATGCGTTTTTATTAAAATTTTCCGTGAGTTCGATATCGACAATAATTCGCTGTACGAGGGTTCGTTCTAAACGAGTTTCACTGTATATCATGTCCAATTGTGTAGCCAGGATTTTTTTTTTTTTTTTTATGGGAGGGAGGGGTTTGGTTATTTGGAGGCACTTTTACAGAGGGGAGACAAGGGAAATTTTGACCCCGAAACCCCCTCTCTGCCTACACCACTGCCCGGCAGGTACAACAAGACGGAGAACCTGGTCGCAGGAGGCCTGACCATGCACAGCTTTACGCACCTGCTGGTGGAGGGAAAGTCGATGCACAGCAGCTCAGTGGTGCCCTACCGGGAGACGCACGAGCTCGTGACGGCCGTGGAGGGCTACAGTCACGTGCGGCTCAACTACGCTGCCTTCCCGCCCGTGCTCGTGCGCACGCGACCCAGGGTCCTCGTCTTGCGGCGCAGGGCGACTCCAACCGAGGTCATCCTGGACCCCCAGCACAAGCGGTCGGCCCAGGTCTGACTGGACTCGTCGAACCCCGGCGCCGCTGTCGTCGACCATCTTTCGTTGCTGTTTATTTAAAAAGTCGTCCTGCACCGGAGTAAGGGGCACCAAAGGGATTTTGACCATTAGTACAAGCGGTCTGCCCAGGTCTCATTGGGCCGCCTGACCCCGCCGTCGGCCATTCTTTCGTCCAGTTTAGGTTTATTTAAGAATGATTCTGGCTTTGGATTTCTTGGTAAAGGGGCATAAAGTAGATTTCGAGGTAGTTTCTTTATGGTGCAGGCTCTGCCTGTCCACCCTAAGCATGTCAGAAAACCCAGTATTGCAATCGTGCATGGTCATTTTTTTTTTTTTCTATAGTTAAAAATGTTACGAAGCATTGCCACGAGCCATTTTCTTTTTTCGAGATATTGGCGACTTCTGCAAAATTGAAGGCACCTAGCGGCTAGAGCAGAACGCTGTCACGGCAAGTTCGCTCACCAGCTTCCCGAGGGAATCGGATTTTACTGCATGCGGTTAAAGTTGAAGCCGTAGATTAGGTTAAAAAAACGTGATGAAAATCGTCAGTATCTTAAAGGAAGCATAACGTGATGTTTGGTTGTGCTTATATTAGAAAGGAAGGCCACACGCGATTGTAATTAAGGGCTTTCTAGAATACTTAGAACGCACAGATCGAGCTTGCACCATAAAAAGACAATCTCGAAATCCACTTTAGTTCCCCCAAGGATGGAGCAAGCATGGCCATTCCCGTGGGTACGTTTCGAGGCGTCTAGGACCCACCGTTAAGCAATCTTGTCCATTTGTGTTCTACTGCGACAGTTCAGGGGAAATCGTCGAAAGTGGCTCGTCGGGAATAATATGACAGTTCAGAAGTTTGACCAGCCGATTGTTCCAGCTGTTGCACTAGCGTATATCTGTGACAATTGTTTACTTCAGTTTTCTTTGTTTTATAATGTGTAGTTTAATAAACTGTCTTGTTTGGCATCTTGCCACCACCGATAGTCATATTGCAAGTTTAAAGCAAAAGAAATGGTTCCATGAATTTTTCTAACTTTCTTGAAGTTCCACAATGCTGTTCTGTGGGGCAGGAAATGTCAACCACTAGTTGTTTATGGCGGGGGACGAGAACCACAGACATATTGAAAGATTGAGACCCTGGAAACTGCACCTTGTTTCCCTGGCATTTCTGGAGCTTAACACGGCAAAAGAAATGGCCATTTACGAAGGTACCATCTCAGCTCGGGGCTCAGAGCAGCATGCAAGAGCGAGTGACTCGTAGTCCAAGTTACTGAAAAAGTGACAAATGTGATAGCATAATGCGATATACGTACCTAGCATTTGTAGCATCAGCCTTTCGTGCCACATGCCCAATCCTCGCAACGTGTCATAATTGTCAAACAATAATAGCACAGCACCAGTACTGCTTTTTTTTTCCCTACGGTCATTGACATGGCGGAAGTGTTCTCCTTCGGTTCGACTGAAATCCAGTAAAACTTCGAGATTGATTCTGAAGTTTTGGATCATGTGAAGCACCTGTGCTCAGCAATTTCATGGGACTAGTTTCAGGGCCTATGTATTATCACATGCTAATATTTTCTCATTCAGTGTGATCTTTCTTTAAGGGTACTGCAAAGTGATTTTCAGACTGTATAATTAATGCTCCGAGTAGAGCTCCATGCACATTGAACGGAAGATGCACTAGAGTGTTTTGTTTGACATCCCATCTATTATGTGGAAAATTAAGGAAATCAAAAGCTCATTTCGTCTCAACTCGGCTCATAAAGAAGGGTCGTACACTAAGCGACGCCGATAGCGTGAATGAGCAATCGCTGTTTTTTTTCTGCGTTTCTCTTGCAGCTGAAGAGTCATCATCAAAATTGCTAATGTGGGGAAATTTTCGTCATCGGGGACAACTTGGGCGGTAAAGTTGTAGTTTGTCAATAACATGGCCGAGCAAGCTGTCAAAAAGTCGTGAAGTCTCGTTCGCGCTAACAGTGTCGTGCTGTGTACATCTGTGATGAAACAAGTGTCCTGGCATGCAGAAAGACTGCTACGAATTCCACGCTCTGCGAGGATTAATCTATTGCAGGAGGAAAACAGTCCTCGTTCTGGGATGGTGTGGTAATGGTAATTGGACTAATTGAGACAATTGGCTATCACAAAATTACTGATTGCAGCTTCCAAAGACACCCACACAACAACTGCCAGAGAGGAAAATAGTCCCCTTCTCTATTTGGGATCACTCTGTGGGAATAAAGACCGGCTCAAAACCGGCATGTTTCGGCACGCCTTTGTCGCATTATCCGAGGAACACTTCATACCGAATCTTTGAATTGTTTCAAGGCTTTTGGAAATTGGAATTCAGCTTCCGTTTTGGTAGACTTCTGGATCCCATCAGACACCCTCACAAAATCACGGGTCCCCAGCTCCATGACACCTTGTCTTGCTGATAAAAAGTTGCCAACCCCTGATCTTAGATACACTACTAGATAGGCTAGCATGTTGGAAGGGAACATGCAGCATCTGCTGTTTGGCAGGATTATCTATGTAGCGGCGAGGAGTTGGCAAGTCCGATCACTAATCACTAATACATTTTTTTCTAGGAAATATTTGGCAAGCGACTTTTTTTTGTACCAGAAAGAAATGTATCAAATGTTAGTGAAGCAGCTCATTTAAAAAATGTAAATAGCTTCCTTTTTTTTTTTTTTAGGAGGCAACATATGTGATTTAGAGATGCTTCAATATTTTTTACTCTATGGTTTAGCAAGTCGTGGAAGAATTTCAGCAGAAACATTTTGGGGCGGAGCAGTGAATTACGATTGGAAGTTACTCTTTTGTGAAAGCATTCACACCACTGGGGTAGGTCATCTTTCAGTACACTCATCAGGGGAAGCTATACCTTCGTTAACTTAAACACTTTTCTAGGCACTACACCCAGGAGGCGACTGTTAGGAACTTCTGAAATGCCTCCTTTAACAGCCCTTCTACTGAAGTGGGAGGAATACAAGCCTAAACCAACTTCAACTCTCCAATAAATACAACATCTGGTGAAAAGTGGCGGTAGTATGGTATTTCTTGCCAGGTGACAAACCTGATTATATGAAAAGAAAGGCAAAAATAGAGGCTGATAAACAGATATAAAGGGCACAAATCGAGCATGTAGCAACCATAAATGCCAAAATGCAACCAAAGACAAAGTAATGTTGTGCTGTAATGTGTTAGTACAAAAATGTCTGAAGCATTTAATGGGGCATCCAACCAAAGTGATGTAAGGTAATGCACCATTGACAATCTTGTACTCCATCACTATTGGCACAGGCAGAAGAGTGCTGTTCCACTTAGTGTGTTCAACAATAGCATGAAAATAATGCACATTTGTGTCAACTACAGTTGGTGCAGAGTGCCGCCACCTTCAATAAAATAAACAAAACTTTTCAACGCTGGTCTCTCGTTCTTTCACGAAAGCTGCTAGAATTATACCATAATATCCCAAGAGATGCACCACCCCCGAAACATAACCCAACCCTACTTTCGGCACGATTCGGTATATTTTCCAAAACACCGAAAGGTAGCCCACTTCAAGTAACTGCACTGTCCAAGCCAATGGTGACCTCGGCAAAAACGAGGACCGTTAGGCAAGCGATAAACACTGAATGGGAAGAACAGTAGTCTGGTTCATAGCACCCTTGCTGTGGTATGTTTAAAAGGTCACACGACCTATGTGACAAAGTGATCAACATTATGTTTGACAGCGATAGCGACTGCTCGTTTGAAAATTTCTTTTTCTACAAGTTTTTTTTTTTCCGTCATCTTTTCTTGGTTATACATTGCAAGTTAGCCCACTCGCAGTTTTCAACCGATTCGCGCCTTATTTTAGGTAGGCTATCTCTCAGGACATTACGGTGAGCAGCAGCAGTCATTCACGCTGTCTCGCGTTGACACATTCCAAGAGCAGTGCAACACCTGGAAGGTCTTTATCTTGTAAGCTGGTCAAGTCTTTGGTAAACTCTATGAACTGTTCTTGGCATGCAGCTTCAAGCAAGAGTAAGCAGGCTGCAATTTCGCCCCGCAAATCGCCCTTGTCGTGCTCCTTAAGGTCGTATGCCAAGCGGAAGAGACACTCTGCAATCCGTCGAAAGTGACGCGAAATTCTGGGCCAGGCACACCTGATGAGCGCTGCCAGAGCCAAGAGACCATTTCTACGGCTCGCTTGTTCGGCAGTGTCGTACGTTTCGACATAATCGAGGACCACATCAAGTGTCTTGCTCATGTGCTTGACAATGTTTATGCCCAAGCATTCGATGTAGGCTGGAAGCTGGCTCGAGTAAGCAGTCCGAAGCACAAATTTCTGTTCTGCGTAAGCTGCTGTGAGCAATTCGCCGTAGACTTCTTCGCCCTTTCGCAGACAATCTTCGCTTTTCAGGTGCAACAGGCGCAGGCCCTCACTGCTGTCTCCAAAGAGCAGGCGTCGAAGACAGCTGTGAAGCTCAGTTATGACGTCCGGTTCTTTGACGTAGAGGAGACGTTTCAGCGCGTCGAATATGACATCGAAGTGACCGTGCCACTGAAGTTCGGTTGGCGTCGCCTTAGAAATAATCTGCTGGACACACTGGATACCGAGTCGTTGGTTGTGGGTCATGTAGTCGTCCACGAGCAACAGACCCGGTGGAAGCAGCAACGACAGGGCGTTCGACAACTCGGAATCCCCAAGTTGGTATAAGGCATTCTTGTAGACGTGCCTGTAACAAGGATTTTCTTCCACGTGTCTTTCTTGAGCTTCGGCTGAATGTGTTTGAGTACGGCCAGGGCAAGTCGACCCGAGGAAGCGGAGCTAGATACCAAAAAGTCCAGGAGACCTTTCGACGCTTTGGATGATGACTCGCTGCACCAGGGTTGTTCGGCGTCGACGTGCGCGAAGCACACGAGAGCGAGTGCAGTTGCGACTTCGCGATTCTCCAAGGATGCCGGTGAACGCTCCAGAAGCGATCGAGCGCAGAGCAGCCCTTCGGTCGCCAGTTCGGCGATGCCTCTGAAGTCGCTCCGCGTGTATTCCCGCTCTTCGTCCGCAACCGAATCCTTCGGGATTCCGCTGAACGCCAGCGAAGCCACGAACTCGGAGATGACAGTTCTGTCCAACTCCTGGAAGTCGCCCGATGCCTCGTTAACGGAAGCACGAACTTTCTTAACTAAACTCAACTTTTTAATGAGGCATTTCTCGCTCTTGATCGAACGTAATGCATCCATAACGGCGAGGACATTTGGGCAAACAGAAATGATGAAAGTGTACAACCGTTTTCCGCTGCCTCGCGCGCGTTCGCGTGCTTCAATGACAGGACGTCGCCATTTTTCCCAAATGTGGCCAGGCAAGTCTGACTGACTGACTAGCCACCACTAAAACGCTTTCACACAAAATTAAATTACGCATATAAAATTTTATTGATGTATAAATCGACGTTACTGGTACGCATAGAGGTAATTTTGTTTTATGAACGTCTCATTGATAAAGAACGACCTGGCGCAGTAAATAGGGCTTTTGGGCGCGTATGCAGTCACACCAATCACATCGCCATAGACAGCACGGTTTGTTGTTTTAATTTGCTTTTTAAACCCTTTGTTATGACATGTGGTTTTAAAACCGGGCAGAGGTTGTGTTGCGGTATTTCTAAGTAGAACGATATGAAATTAATAAGCTGGAACATAAACGGCTTACGCTCTTTCAAAGCAGGTGTCAAGGGCCTACTGGCAGAACTCGATGCCGATATAATATGCTTTCAGGAGACGAAAGCAACCCGTGAGTAGGGGCAGCGTCCTTTTTCAGTTTCGGCGATCTCGCCTTGCTCTACACACATGAAAATGATCTGTTCGGTTGTTTTTCCTGACTAGGCAGTGTTTTGGAAGAGACGTCGGCGATCGTGGACGGCTACAGCGCCTTTTTCTCCTTTCCCCGCTACCAAAGCGGGTATTCGGGAGTGGCCACATTCTGCAAGGATGCTTACCGTCCCTTCGCTGCCGAAGAGGGCCTCACCGAACTCTGGACGAGCTTGGAGTGCCCCGATTCCCTCGGATGTTACGGCGACACCTCGGACTTTGACAGCAAGCATATCTCCTCTGTCGACGGCGAAGGGAGAACAGTGCTGACGCTCCACCACATTCGGTATGCAAGTCCACCTGTCGTAAGCTTCGATGCATGCTTTTCGCAAGAGTGGCGATGCCGGATAATAATTTAGACACTCTTACCTAAGTACTGTATGGCTGCGCGTGCATGCTCGTGCACGACCGTAGCTCGCATGATGCCCGAGTACCATAGAAGGCGGTGATATTATGCAGTAGAAATGGCTATGCGCAAAGAAAGTGAGAGAGGAGGAGACGAGAGAGCGCGGAAACGTCAGAACGCCGAGCTCTAATTGGTATGATTAGTGGGTAGACTTAAACCTACCTGCCTTTGTCTCCACTGCGCTCGTCGAATGCGTTCGAATGCAAGAGCCATGTATGGGAAGCCGGCGTTTTGAGTTCCGATGCGTTCGATGAGCTCAGTGGAGACAAAGGCAGCTAGCTTCAGGTCTACCCACTAATCAGTCCAATCGGAGCTTGGCATTCTGACGTCCCCGCATACCCTCGTCTCCTCCTTTCCCTCAGTTTCTCGGCGCATACATGCCTCGTACCTACGCCACATGATAACGTCTAACACCGGTAACCAACCACTAGTGATGGGGCAAAAGTTTTTCTGAAACAGGTGTGGAAAAAACGGCCGAGCCTCGGTGTGTTTCGGATAGGATGGATGGATAGATGGTAATGGCTATAGACGCTTTGCAGCAGCTGTGCAAGGGCGCCGCCATAACTGACCTTCAGTTTTTGTTTCCCCTTATTACGTTTACTTCACTTCAATATTACCACAGCAGGCCAGGTTATTGCCATCTTAGATTTTATTCTGTCTTCCTCCCCAGCATTGGCCTTTGTGGAGGCTCATCCAAACCAATTTCAGTGGCTCGGTATCTCGGTAAAACAAGAGAAGGTCAGCAATGGCGGCTGTATTCTGGCGCGTGTGTAAAAGCGTCTATACCTTATGTAACGGGCAGCAGCTTGCGCCACCTAGCCTAACATTTCGTTATCCCTTCTTTTTTCAAATTTGTATAACATTTGTTCTAACACAACCCTCCCCCCCCCCCTTTTCGGACCGTTGTCAAGGTGGCCAGATCACATTATTGATCGCTGCAACATTTTAAACAAAGCAATTTTATAAACCATATTAAATAATTCATATTTTAAGTATAAATTCTTAATTTAGCAAAATTGGCTTGTTCAGATAAAATCGGAGATACGGAGAAATAAAATAACAGACAACACGGCATAAAATGTTGAGATTTTGTGTCTCTCAAAATGGTTTTGATTTCACAACTTCCATATTCACGTCGTCATGTGACCAAAACAAAGCGGGCAGGTTATCGATTATCACAAATTGCATCAATAGCTCGACAACATGTGAAATGTTCATTCTAAGTGCCAGGAACGTTGCGGTTTGTGTTGACACAACACAGGTGGAAGTGACTGTGCCAGAAGGTCTCCGACACCCGTGTTATGCAATCAAGAATATGCGCACGGCGCCCGAAACCTTCTGTGCTGTATACGTGTATCATGTTTATAAAAAATAAACATTGTAGATCTATGTACAGTTGGTTCCAACAAATTTGACAAGTGTACCATCAGCGCGGGTACTTACGTATGTCTCCAAAAGGACGCACCAAGCTACTATTTTTCACAGCAGCACAGGCTGCAAATGAATGGCGGCGAGACCTTCATGAAGCTAAAGCCATTTGTACAGTACAGATTAACGAGGTTTGCTTCATTTCCCGTCACTATCTGTTTCAGTGGCTATGCAACTTATTCCAAGTTCTTCAGAAAGATACTAATCCATTGCTTACCCGAAGAAGTTTTATTGCTCGTGCATCACAGTTAGGCATCTTTCACTCAGAGTGCTCCGCTGAAGTCCACTGGCAGCGTGTTTCCAGAATGGAAATGAAATTAGTGATCAGCCAACCATGATTCGTGACTGAAATGTTTGGGAAGCCTAGACACTGCCCCCAGAGCTCTCACACGTGGACACGCACAAGCTACCATAGAGCTTTGCTTTTTGGGCTCCTACCGTCAGTTTGGTCGTTACTTTGAGTATGTATCAAAAATGCGCTCGATGGGTAGACGCGCCCACAAGTTTCAGCATGGGATCGTAGGGTCTACAAAGATCCCCCACACACCGCGTGCAATCTGGTAAAAACTGATTGAACTCACGCCCCACACTGAACTCATGCACTCACCGACCTCATAAACTCACACCCCTCATCGAACTCATGAAGGCACTGAACTCGTGCCTATCACCAAACTCACGCCTCTCACTCAACCTCAAACTCCTGAGTTTTTAGGGCTTATGGACTCACTTACCCTCACCTTACGCCTGGTCGGTGAGGGTGAGTTTTGCCGAGGTATGGTTTCGCCTCATCACTACCAACCACCATGCTGGTGGTTGAGTCTATGACCATTCTCAGCAAGAGCCATGGTAAACTGCGCCACACTTGGCTGTAGCAACTCTTACGTATTCCGACGAACGTTGTGTCGGCCTGCCCTGCGACAGAGTAGCCGTCAAGTTGGAGCAAGTACGAGTGGCGGGGAAGGGACGTGGCCGCGCATTACCGAGTTAGCGGGACGCACCTCATAGCGGCGAGCGACGACACTTTTCTACTGTTGTTTACGTCCACACAAGCCTTTGCATCGGCTTTGCCCAATGATGATGTAGATGCCCTTTTCCTTTCGCTTCGAGCGCACGTTGGGGGCTCTCTGCCAAGTACAGGCGAGAGTGTCGTTCCGCGAGCCCGGCCAGACGGCGATCGGTCGGCGGCGGCAGTGCCGGATTAAGGCATTTGGGGGCCCTGGGCTGAGGCTGTTATGAGGCCCCTACTTATGATAATAATAATAACCATAGTGGTGGTGGAGATGATTATGATGATGGTGGTGGTGGTGGAAGTAACGATGACGACGGGAATATGTATATTTTTGAACCTGTTGAATCTAGATATGTTTCATCGTATGATTATTGTCGATCCTTGTTTAGATCCGTAGATTCAATGGAATTCAAGTTTTCCTTGCTGGCATTGAGGTGGATGCGATTGTTGATTAGAAGCTACTTTGCAAATAATCAACCGCTCTAGCACTTTACAATATAGTAATTTTGAGATACAAAATTGAAATCAAATATACATTGCGGAAAATATTAGGATTTTTTGTTCACATCCAGCAACTTAACAAGGAAAACCACTAAATTGCTTCCGTTTAAATTGTTGACTCTGTTCATGCATTTGTCTGACTAGAATTACAGCTAGATTTATAGAGTACATGCCCGGGCCAGTTTACACAAATAGGTCACAATGTTGACTTGTAGCACAGGTGACCCTCTTGCTAACATGTCTAGTGACATCATTAATCACACATGAATTGAGTTATGCAGCAAACGAAAAGATACCTGCAAAATTCCCATTATAATTTCGCTTCCCCTAAATGGCATACCTCGCAAATCGACAACTGCCACGAAAATCTAGAGCCCTTATTGTCATTGTTCCAAATTATTGGGAGTGTTTTAACTTCTAACTAGAGCTCTGTTAATTAATTACTGGTTTGAACAGTGAAGGAAGTGACATAGGCAACAAAGAAATTTTGTTGGTTGAATCAGTTTTTATCGGGATCAAACTACTTCGTAAACGCTCTTCTAGTAACTGAACCCCCTTTCGCAAACAAACACAGACTTCCACATTTAAACCATAGGAGAAACTGCGTGCGATTCTAAGACATCGACCACTGTCGTTCGACCACATTTGCATTTAAAGAATTTATCATGAGAATCGAGATGTTTTCTTTTTGTATCTACACGCTGTCTTTTTGAATGGGGAAAATGCTTCGCATCAGATTCAGTACTAATCTTGTTCTTTTTAAATGAAGTAATTTAGACCTCGGCGGCCATTTTGTTCTATGACTCAACGTTAAAAAATAAGAGGTTATACCTTAGATGTTGGTGAAACCATTGTAATATTCGTATCAGTCGCTGGGAGGAAGAGTGTTCAGTTGCACTGGCAGCCCAAATATCGACTCTAGAGCACTTGCTTGCAGTCAGTACCCATCCCAAACTGTTAAGGGTCGTCTTAAGAGCCGGCTCCTTGAAACGCCTCTTTGTTGGTGGCTATAGAGCCGGTGTCCGGAAGATTTTCGGGCACTTTTTCGCTTGTTCCAAACTTATCGTGCTGGAATAAACTCCTTATGGAGTTTCGCGAAAAGGTTTAAAACAACATGTGTGAACCATCTGCGTTGCTTGCTTAATGCTTGCTTAACTTCCTGCCCACAATTGTCCGTAAAACATGCTAAGGGGGCCCCAGTACAAAAGAAAGCTCCATAAACATCCTTCAATCAAGCTCCAATTAAAAAAAAATCTAACAAGGGGCATGGGAGGCCGTGTTAAATTTGGTTGTTCTGGCACGCTCTTGTACAACGAGCTCACAAACGCCGGCTGATCTAGAGACGGGAACTTTATGGCATCCTTGTTTCCTTGTTGAGGAAAAGAGAACGAGGAGGCCATCGCGCCAGAGGCCCTTCAAAGTGTTTCTTCTGCTTTCTGCCTAAACTTTCTTAAATAAAAAAAAAAACGACTAACATTTTTAAATTTTCAGGGGCCAGCATGGGGCCCCTGACAGCCTGGGGCCCAGGGCTGCAGTCCCCTTAGCCCGTACCTTAATCCGGGCCTGGGCGGCGGCCCCCGTGTGCATGCTCACTGAGACGACACTGCCGGTGTATCGGCTTGTGCCGTCCGTGACACGGTAACCTTTGCAAGGAGCAAAAGTATGCAGGCAAGCTGGTTAGGAAACATCATAATCTAAGCCCTGAGACAAGGAGAGTCGTCTTGTCCGTTATTTCATTTCTGTTTGTCCCGGGGGTTAGACTCTGACGGTAGCCTTGTGTTGTTTACCAGTTTGCAAAATCATAACAGTTTTACTAGTACAAGGTGCTCCTAGAGCCGCTCGTCAAATTTTAAAACGTGCCTTAAAGCTTTTTTTTTTGTGCTGACACAACATTTTTTTGCATTAAAAGTTAGTCGGCGGCTTATCGAAACTTTCTGCTCATAGTGCAATCGTACCAACGCCAAAAAATTCCTTACATACTGGCTGAACACCATCATTGTAAGCTTGGCACGTTTTTCCAAGTTCACACGTAAGAAAACTACCGTAGAATACTGCGCATCCGCCCATACCACACTAAGCACCCATACCCAAATTTGTAAGATATGAGAAAATATGCACAGTACATTGATATGTAAAATTGATGACCGAACAAGCGCCCATCCCCCATTTTTTCGCGATTATCTCTAAATTTTACAAGGGCGCTTGCCCGATATTTTACGGTAGGTACCTCTGATGAAAATGTGATGCATTACAGCGCATGTCCAGGCAGTTAGCGGCATCCTACGCCTTGGTGTTAACTACCAGCATGGTGCGGGGCCCCGTCCTTCTCTAGCGTAACGTCATGTGCAAGGCTCTAGTTTTTGGCGGCTTCGAGAGTTAATTACGCATTTAGTAAAGAAATACCGTATATTAAGTGAATTGTCAAAACGGATTGCCAAAGCTGTGGTATAGCTCTGTGATAAGGTGGCCAGTTCACACGCAGCAGACCCAGGATCGATTCCAGAGGGTGGCGGGCATACTTTTTTTGTCAAACATTTGGCGGTATTGACAACTTTTTTCTTTGTTTTAACAGCTATAATTGTAAAGAACAAATATGTTGTCCACTAAAATGTCGCAGGACGATAGGGAGCCAAAATCCACCACTAAATGAACTAAGTGCCACGAGCTTTCCGCATTGTGTGTATAGCCATTTCCGGTCGAGGTGTATGAGGTCGTGCGTATAGTGTCACTCCATGCGGAACGCTGTCCTGGCGCCCTTTGCTGTGCAGCTCAGTGGTGCTTAGAGTAGTCGCGATTTGCAAATTTAGGTTATTTGGTTATTTCTTCATCTTAGTGCAAAGGTGTAGTCTACAATGGTGCTTCATAGTGTTCCGTCTCGAAGCAGCGTTCGAGCCAACCTGAACTTTGCGTCGGTAGATGCTCAGAAGCAGAGCATATAATGTGTCAAATCTTAAATCGGTAAAGGTGGTCGATATTTTTGTACCTCTTGACATAAAGTTCCTGTGTTGCATTGTTTCAATCTGTGGTTATCTACATTTCATTTGTCATCATGAGCACAAGCTCCTGCCTTTTCGTTCTATTTCACTGAGCCGTACGAACAAACTACATCTAGGCTCAAATAAAGGATATCTTTGATCACAGTGATGGGGGAACAGTTTAAATATCCAGAAACAAGGTGTCCATGTTTCTCAGCTTCTCATTTTTCCTTGCATGTTTATAGGTGCGGTGAAGAAGTAAAAAGAATCGCAGTCATAAATGTGTACTGCCCTCGTGCTGACCCCGAGAAGCCCGAGCGTGGTCAAATAAAATTGGATTTCTACGAGCTGCTAGAACGCCGAGCCATGTCATTGCTCAGAAATGGAATGTGAGTGTCACTCTTTCTTTTTGTCTTCATTTGATGCCTTGTGTAATCAGCAGCACCCTCTCAACCAAATCTTCCTTTGGTATTTTTTAAAACTTTGTAACAGAGAAGTGATCATTTTGGGCGACTTGAACACTTCCCATCGCAAGATTGACCACTGCGATCCTTCGGATGACGAGGTATGAATAATTTTCTTTTGATATTTATGCCCTACAAATTTTATCAGGTGTGTGCTTCCCTTTGTAATGATGACTGCATTATTGTTCCTGCAGGACTTTGATTCCAACCCTGGTCGAATATGGCTGAGCCAGTTCTTGGAAAACAGCACAACAGTCACTGAAGATGAGAACATAGGTGCCCTATTGATGCAATATTTTTCGTAATGTGTTTGAGCACTAAAAGTTCTACACGCACTTGCAGTTAGCTATAAAAAAAAAAAGTGGCCTCATGAATTGGTGTTTGTTGAAGCTGGATGTTGTTAGCCACGTGTTTGGACTAACAATGTACGGGCCACCTGCTGTACCCTGGACATTTTACATTTTAGCTATTTTCGACACTGTAATGATTACCCTATGTAAAAGCCCAGACCCGAATGCCTGTCGATGTACTAACTTGTCCGAGTCTAATTTATGAGCCCCATTTAGCTGCCTTCACTATGGATCACTGCAACCCTAACATGTTGCTCACCTTTCCAAAGGAGAGAAGGAAAGAAAGTCTGCTTCTAAGTCACGGAGCCAAGATTACCTTCTGGCTTATTAATACTGCACATTAGTTTTCCCGTGTACTGTACCATTCCTTTCACACATGTTGCAATAAAACCCCGATGCACGATCCTATGTCATCCGTATTTCTCTTCAGCAGGAAGACCTGGACAAAACGCGTGTTTCCACGACACGTACCGACACCTGCACCCCACGACGGAAAAAGCGTTCACGTGCTGGAACACGCGATTGGGTGCACGGCAGACGAACTACGGGACTCGCATCGACTACGTCTTTTGCAGCTCTGCCCTCGTCCCGTTCCTGCAAACCGCCGACGTCCTGCCTCACGTCTTGGGCTCGGACCACTGCCCCGTCGAGGCGGTCTTTTGCTGCGACGGCGTCCCCTCGCCACGGTGCCCATCCATGGCCACGAAGTTCTGGCCTGAGTTTGCGGGACGTCAGCAGAGACTCTCCGCATTCCTGAGCAAGAAGCCTGGCGACCAGGAAGAAGCCGAGAGAGACCGCCGTCCGCAATCGAGCGAAGGACGAGAGGACAGTTGCGCAGTTTCTGTCGAGCTGCGGAACGGAGGTCCGCCGGCGAAGAAATCGAAGAACGTGCCCCCTCGGACCACGGACAAAAGCCACAAGACTGCGCAGTCAACTCTGAACCGCTTTTTTGTGTCTTCGAACAAGACAGACGTCGGTGTCTCGAAACAGTCGAGCCGGTCAAGCCACGGACATGCCGAACTGGGCGACTGTGGCCTGCCGGTGGTCAATTCGGGAACAGATGTGAGCGGTGCTCCAAAGCCCGCTCCAAAAGAGCCGTGGACGTTGCGTGCGCGTGGAAGTCTCTACTTAAGGGTCCGCCCGTTCCTCCTCCTTGCAAGGGCCACGGCGAGCGGTGCGTTCTGAGGATCGTCAAAAAGCCAGGACCAAATCTGGGACGTCAGTTTTTCGTGTGCGCGCGTCCGACGGGAAAGTCTGGGGACGTGAATGCGAGCTGCGAGTTCTTCCAGTGGGTGAACCCTGCCAAATCGAAGCCAAGGACACCGGCTTCAAGCGAGAGCTAGCCACTAAATGTTCAGAGGTGTGTTGCGGAGTGTATTTCACAATAATTTCTCAACCGCTGATGAACAGACCTTACTATATTTATTAAAAACCTTTTTGCATTTTCAGGCTGGTGAAGGATCCTACAGTCATAAATGTTTCTTATCCAAATAAGGAGTTTTTACAGGATGTTTTGCCCTGTCCATGGAAACCTTTTGTATGCATTTTCAGATTTTTGTTGACATGGTCGCCTGTATAAATTTGTTTTATGTGCCACTAAAGGCAATAGGTTAATAAGGAACTTCAGAATATTGGCCTCTCTGGCATCCCTTGTACCTCGCAATTTTTTTTAATGTTCACATAGGTCGTTTCAACATTGGGTGGCACGAAAAAAAAAGTGATTAATTAATATCCTTGATCACCTGGGTAGCATGAAAGAAAAGTGATTAATATCCTTGATCACTAAGCCTTTTGGCAATTGTTGAAATTGGTCTGGCCTGAACTAGTTGTGCATAGCACATTTTAAAGTGCAACATAACCCCTCAAACTAATAGTAGATAAAAGGAGTTAATTAGTTATACAGTAATCTGATTGTGACATCTATGCTACCATCAAATATCTGTCGTACCTGGTGAAATATCCGTGAAGACAACGTCTTAATCACGCATTTGTTTTAATAAGCATACTAGATTAAGAACTGTCCTGTATATTATGCAGCAAGATTCTTCAATTTTGCGTGCACACGAAAGTAGGTTCACAGAGTGTTGGGGCAAAAGAGTAGCAAGCTCACATAGAGCTCAATTTTTTTATACTTCTGCATTTTGGTTTAATGTCAGATTCGACATCAAATAAGCCCATTTCAGCTTGGGTTATGTTCCATCTTGGCCAAAAAATACTGTTTGTTTTAGTTTAGTCTATGAAAAACCCAGCACTTATCCGCACTCCTGAAACAAACAGAAGTTGGTCCACATTTTGAACTTTATTTCCAGTAATATATTCTCTTATACATTTATGTAGGTATACTATGTACACTTTCTGTCAAGAGTATCAACAGTAACAGGTTCCTTTGATGAAACAGTGCCATACACAGGTCACACACTGAAGTCTCACAACATAAGTGGCATACACAAGTCCCACCCGTCTAAGACACACCCCAATGCATGCATCTAAAAAAAATGCCATGAAGTTCGAAGTTGGTTTGGATTGCCATTCACATAAAATGCAGGTAACTAACAAAACTTTGGAGGAGGGCCAGAGAACTATGGTGCAATCTTTATCTCGAGATATGCAACCCCAGTTCCTAGATGAGCAGCAACAAATCGCGCATACTACTGCATCCAATTAACCA
This sequence comes from Ixodes ricinus, assembly GCA_037355805.1. Classification (NCBI taxonomy): domain Eukaryota; kingdom Metazoa; phylum Arthropoda; class Arachnida; order Ixodida; family Ixodidae; genus Ixodes; species Ixodes ricinus. The sequence continues at coordinate 31,945 of JAZHYW010039730.1, read as the reverse complement.
GCAACGTATAGCACCAAAGCAGGGCTTGATCGAGGAGGAACGGTCCACACAAGTAGGGCTACAAAAGTTTCAGGCTGTTCCTGCTTAGCAACAGGTGCAAGCAGAAATGAGCAAATGCTACCAAAATAAACAGGTTTAGGTATGGCTTAATGGAAGCACACAAGGACTTTGATGTCAAACTGGTCAGCTGTAAATGGTCGCCTGCCGAATGAGAGCTGTTCGCTGCTGGTTCACATTTTGTCTGGATGGATGCGCAGTGACTGCTGGCATCCTGCCAAAAGGACAACTGTACAATCAATTTAAAGTGGGAAAACTGGCAGTGCATCTTGGTGACAATGTCCTCCGTTTTGTTCACACACACACTTGTGAGTGGGGGATACGTTAGACAAACTAAGGAGGACAGAAAGGTACATACCGACATTACATAACACAGAATGAAGTATGTTAGGGTGAACACAAGGCAGCACTCAAACCAGCATTCACTCGAGTGTCTCGGATACAAACACTGTCACCGTATGAATTGAACCTAGCGAATGATAATCACAAGGAATTCCATAATGATGCTGCACTCAGTGTGAAAACTGGCATCACGTAACATACCTCTAACTAATGCTTTCAAGTAACATGCCTACTACGCTTTAAAACTGCGTACAGCGGGCTTTTCATGGCACACCCATTCTTCTAGTATGCTTCTGCTATTTTCCTCTGCTCTGAACCTAGCATTAAAAACAGATGTGAATGGTCAACAACAAACACGACTCCGAGCACGCACGCACGCACACAAATTTTTAGAATGGCTGTTAGGCTGTACACTTACACCTGTACTGAGCTATGGCACTAGAGTAATTATAGATTTTTCAGACTTAAAATAGTTGTCAGCAATTGAAAGCTTGCCTTCCAGAAACACCCAGTTTAGCGAAGCAATAAAACAGTCACTAGATTCACTCACTCCAGATACCTTGGACTTGCACAACAACATTACACCACATCCTACACAGCAATAACCTTTGTGTGCTTTGTCTAACAGGGTGTTTTCGTTATTTTGTTTAAGTGGAATGCACTCTAGGGACATGTTACACCTAAATCACCAAATGGTAATCTTTCGAACTACCACTGTAACAAGCTATTACACAGCACTCAACGTGGGTAACACTGCAGAGCAGATACAGCTACATTCATGTTTGTGGATTGTATTCTTACCTGTTCTTCAAATTCTCCAAAATAATGCACCAACAGAAACCCATAGTGCACACAAGTTAAAGGAACATGCAGACCCAACCTGTGTGGCCTCAAGTTTAAGTTTGGTGGCTCACAAAAATATTACCACAGAAAAGTGTCGCACGCTTTTAATATTGGAAGGCTCGCTTTAAGGAAATTACTTCAGCTGGGTAAGATGAATCCACAGTCGGTAATAGGTTTGTTTGGAGGATGCCTTTTGTACTGAATGGCTGTCGAAATACTAGGCAAGTGTGAAACTAAGAAGACTGCATTGCAAGTGACTAGCAAAAACTGCAAAATCACCGGTTCTTTTCTGCTCCATTTTATTTAGTTTATGAACTAAATTCAGTTGCAACTTCGCTTTGTACAGGATTCCCACGCTGTTACTCCTTTTGAACTGGTGCTTGGTACATCAAGTTCCAAGTATCGGAGAGCAAGATATGTAAACTACAAAAACACAAAATGCCAAATATAAACAGCATCTGCCAGATGAAATCAACTAGTACCACAAATCATGGGCGAGTGAGTACCGCACCCACGTGTATTGCAAGCCAATATCGGCTGATACCACAAAAAAAAAATTTTGTCAACAAAGAAACCAAGCAGCAAGAAGCAGTTTTGCATGTCACGCAAACAGTCAAACCAACACAAAGCTGAGGTGCACACACCAAGAGCCTTCCATTATTTAAATACAGAGGCCGTATAGTTGCCATTGTTTATTGCTGGCCGTTGTACCCCCGGTACGTGCAACTAACCGAACAGCCTAGTCTGCCCACATAGTAGCAGTGCAGTGCTCAAAGAATGGCACCAGATGCGCACTGTGCTAAGAACACACAAAGGAAGCACCACAGTTGCTTTAGTGTTGGAGCACTATGGCAAAAAAGAAACTACCCCTACAGCATGGAAATGCTCTCCTTTATATTCAATGTGCACTGAGGCAAAGCAAACGTGGTACACAGAGAGCTAGCATGCTAAAATGTTGCACTGCAAAATAGCTACCAGCACTTCACGAAGAAGAATTTAGTAATATAGAGCAACACATGTAAATCAAGAATGTCGCACATAAAAGAAAAACAAAATAGTCCAAACTCCAGAACACAACCAGAGGACAAGGTAAATGAGCCAAACCTCATGCAGGAATGCGACAGTCACAACTGTGCCGAACGATTGGAAACCAACGTAGTAAACGCATTGAAAATATTAAGGACGAGATCACCGTTTTCGTTGGTTTGCATAATGCAACACATTCTGAAACTTCGAGAAAAAGGGGTTCCGTCTGACATTTGAATCTGTCAAGACGTCGGGATTTGGTGTTCCCCCTCGGAGACAGGCACAAGACATGGAATATACTTTGCTAGGAGTAACGATGGCTGTCTTGGTTGTTTGTTTTTTTCCAACTTTTCCCGTCCAGAGGTGCTGAGAGCCACAACATCCCACACCGTGCCAGCTGCCATTTCGTTATTGGGTTACCATGCATAGCTGCTGCTTTTCAAACCCAACACCTCGGCGTCGTTAAAAAAAAAAAAAAAAGAAGAAAAGCTTAAGTCAAAGTTTGAGCGGATAAATACACATTTTGGCAGCCCGTGGAAGTTGCGGGCTGAAGAATGCCTGCAAAAACTAGCAGTTGGTCGCTTTCGTTCAAGGTTTCACACAAAATTCCCCAAAGTATTTACTCCACACTACTCTTGACTAGTGCATCAAACATTTCACGACCAAACTTCACTCAAACGAACATTCGCTGCACATGCAATCTGCATCAGGTGGAATGTTGTCATTGAAACGAAGCCCGATAGCGCGCCCTCAAATATTACAATAAAAAATGCAACCCAAGCCTAGGTTCTGCCCAATTATAATATTCTCAAACTATGTATTGTGTAAAAAATGGGTTAGTGGAATTACACACAAATTGGAACTTGCTTCTTTTTAGGTTGGCGGGCCTCATAGGTAAACAAAAAACAAAAACTTGTGAGGTACCATATCTTGAACATGCTATATAGGAAACTTCCTGGGTTAATATCACTCGACTAAGTAGCTGAATAGGCCGTTTTCAAGGGCGAGTGCTGTCCAGCGAGGAACCAAGACGCCCCTGTACCAATGGCTGAATACCCAGTTTTGAAAAAAATGGGCACTTTTATTTTGTGAATCGAAGGCAGTGCATCTCTTTGAGGGGATTCATTCTTCACACCTCTACCACGTTGATGCTGAACAATGAAGAAGATTATTTCAGCTCTTTTGCTAATCTTGGAGTGAATGTTCCCATGGTCTCGAGGAAGGAGCGCCACTGCTGTTCTTTGCTTTGGTTAGGCAGTAGGAACTGCATTTGTTGCTTGTAGTATCCTTGAAAATACTCTTAGTGATGCTCTGTAGTACATCTAGCTTTCCCTAAAAATATGCAGATATCCAGAAAAACTCACAGGTGTACCAACACTGTTGCTCTAAGCTTTCATAGACCTTCGGTGCTTTGGGTGGTGCAAAGTTCAAGCCATTGCTAGAGAGAGGGGTTCACACTTGACCTGGATGGTCAGACTTACTTTTGAAAAGGGTCTGTCGAGAAACAAAATGAAATCAAGTCTATCGAAGTGGCTCTTTCTAAAAGCCAGAAAAAAGTAATAACATACCTAGTATATTCAACAATAAAACACCAAGTAAGGCCAAAAAGACCCTAAAAGAAGAATGGGCACTTGTAAATTGTTACACTTTTGAAAAATATTACATTGAAAATGTTACAGGTCGATCCTATAATAACTTTTCCAAACAAAGAGCATGTAACCTCTAGTGAAAACACTGTTAAGTACTTAAAAACATACTGTGATAAAAGTGACAATTTTTCCCGCATGGATCCAGTTGAAAAGACCTTTAAATAGCACAACCATGTATATCTGTATGTAATTCATGAGGAACTAGTAACATTTTAGAAGTAATGGACAACCATAAAAACACAAAATTAAGTAAGCTCGTCCTACGAAAGGTCATGTTATGTGTTTGTTCAAAATAAGAACTCGCTGTGGAGATAAACTGCACTAGAAGAAAAACCACAACCCAGGCTTAAATTCCAACCAATAAGCAATTCCTGACACATTGTTTTTATAAAGCTTTGTTAGAAAACAAAAAGGTTCAGCGTAGGAGACAGCAACGCACAGTTTGTGAGACCGATCAGGTTCCTCTGATGATCTTTAACTGAAGATCCTTTTGGCAGAGATTAGTGGCATTTTCCTTCCTTTATGTGTTCACATAGGAAGCAGCCCTGATCTCCAGGCTCTGGCAATCAAATCCTGACCAAAACATTTGCTTGAGAAGACAAGCAATGGTGAACGTAGGCAACTCTGCTTGTGCTCCAACTCACAAATCAAACTTCCAACAACTTTTGTGGAGTCCCAGATCATTGCTTTTGACCTTTGCTGACGAAAGGTTGCGACCCCTAAGTCTATAGCAACTCCATAGAAAAAAAACAATCTCAGAGAATGAACTGTTACATTCTAGGAAATATAGAAGACAATGATAGTACTTGCTGCCTCCTGCATGGGCAGAACATGTATGATCAATACGTGAAATCATGTCGCACAAGAATCCGTCGTACTGAAATTTCTCGAGTAACGGGTAAGTGCAAAGAAGAGTAAAATGGCCTTCACAAAACATTAGCCAACTACAAGCATTAACTCGTGGTTAGACTTTCGGAACTCCAAACACTCGTTTTCTTCAGAGCGCACATGCATGATGCGCAACACCCTACAATTCATGTCACCACTAAAAGAGACGACATCACGAACAGAACTCTCAGAAGATTTGGGCTAGGTGGCTTTTACCAATTTGGTGTCTGAGCAAAACATCAGCTGTCCCAAGCTCGAAACCCAGAACAATGATACCAAATTATTCAATATTCCATACCACTAGGTAAAAACAAAATGCTCTTCCTCTCCTAAATATTTTGCAGTGAAAATATGCAACAAACTATCTTTGCAGTGCCAGCCATCTCGACAAGTTTCATCTCAACTGTCCCCCATTTTGCCTTGTAACACGTGCCGCCTATTCACCAATCAGCCTAGGTAGTCTTCACGGTGGGTGATAGCTTTCCTGAATTCTCCACTACCCAAATGCTTGTAGGAAACATTGCACTGTGGAGCTTGTCTACACAGTCAAAACTCTAACGAAACAAATTGGGCCACAAAAGAAATCAACATTTTCAACTAATTCTTTTTATAGACTTCATTCATTTCTTAGCGTGTACCAAATATCCTCAAGTCACCCGAGTCAACGAAGAAAAAAAATTGCAACAAGATGACGGCTTGCTGCGGGCACTTGTGGTGCCCGTTGCAGTGGCCAAAATGCATGCCCAACTGTACTCGTGGACAACATTGCGGCTATGCAGGCAAGGCTATGGGCACACAGGCGCTCGAGCCCCTTGAGTGCCAATCAAAGCTATGCCCAAGTACCCTTCACATCTGAAACACCACAGTTAGTTGCCCACGGGTCTAGCTCGAACAGTTTCTTGCACGTGGTTGCCACTGCCACAGGGCCACAAGAGCCACTTTGAAGAGACTCGCAGGTTAGGTGCGTGCGAACGATAGAATCAAACACAAGAGCTGCGTCATTCCTAGCAAAGAGAGCCCAGACGACATGCTTCACTCTTCCGCTCATGATGGCCACAAACGACGCCGCACTATTCAATCCGAGCTACTGTTCGCACGCCTCCATTTTATAGTATATCGGTGGCAAGCGGCACCGAAAAGGGATAGAGTCTACTGCGGGAGACATATGAGAGGAAGGAGACCAAGGGTCTCGTCTTCCATGAAACAAGATGGAATTCGTGACCTCGGATGCAAACGCCAGAGAAGGGCTACCCCAAAGGAAGGGCTACTCTGCTGCTTGTCGTCGGGAACTTGACAGCCTGGGGCTCAGTACTGGGTTCCGAAGGTGGGGCTTTGGATGGGGGAGGTGACTGTGGGGGTACTGCGCGTTCGACTGGGGGAACGGGGGAACCCCGCCGCCCCCAACTGGAGGAGGTTGGCGCTGGGCGTGGAAGGAGGTCTCCTTGAAGACGAACCAGCAGCCGGCCACCCAGAGGAGGACATTGAAGAAGCCCAAGATCTGCGTGGAACGGGAGAGCAGACTGGTCGAACCAGCTCGGAAGGCAGATTACAAATTTCTAGTGAGAGCAAAAAATAAGGGAAATAAATGCGTGCCTCTCAGCCTGCACCACCAATCAGTTTAACAGGTTTAAACTCTAAACCAATGTAGACCAAAAGCTTGAAAGACATCAAGAAAAGCAGCAACAGCCTTGTATTTGGGTTTTTCAAACAACACAAGCCCAAATAAATGCCTGAAAACTCTAGTTAAAGGGGTTAGGACACGAAAATTAAACAGGTAGACTGTTTTTGAAATCTGAGTTTCGCAATTTCTAGAGCTCTAGTAATTGCAATAATCAATTTATGAATGTGGATCATTTTTGTCTGACGAACAGGCAACACTGCTCAAGTTAGTCACACCATGGTGCCCATAAACCATGTGATAACCTAGTTGAACGTTCTCTCATTCTAGGTGCCCCCATGCTGGCCCAGCTCCCCTCGCCACGGTACGATCGCACACACTCCAGCTACTCCAATGTACACTCTCGCTCTCATCCCCTTCCCCATTCCCCTTCCACCCTGCATGCACAGGCACCCTGCATGCCCATGCGTCGGGGGCGACGACGAGTTCGTCCGTGACGATCTCATCGCCATCGCTGGAGCTGGTCGTGAGCCGGTCGAAGTCAAGATGGCCAGTTTCCAACATCTTTTTTGATAACATCACTCATCGCTGCTGCAATTGATGTCGAAGTCTCCGACAAAGCGAGTAATGCCGTAGACGTCGCCGTATGGAAACCGCATGCTCGAAACGTGGAAGGTAAACGCGGAAGCTGAAGTGCAAGATGCCGAGAGAGCCAAGTCCGCAAGTGCTCGCAAGGGGACGCTGCGCGTTGGGCGGGTGACGTCACTGATCAAACAAGCATGCAGCATTTTCTAATGGGGCGGTTCCAAGGGTTCCGCATATTAATCGACTTATCCACAAAACTATCGCGCCATATTCTAAACAAAATTTTAGCAGGAGTATAGGAACATGCAATGGGTCGTAGCAGTATAGTTCTCATATTTTAGTTTTGGTGTGTCCTAACCCTTTAGGTGGTAGGCCGAACAAGTTGATTGGTTAACTTGCTCATTAACAGATCACCAAAAGAAGGTTCAGAATGAATGCTTTCCCAAAATATTGCCCACTCGCTTTAAGCACAGTTGTAATAGAAGACATGCCAACATTGCTGTCTCTGCTAATTAAAGTGCACCCTACTGTACCTCGATCTCTGCATATGTAGTGCAAACGTATGTAAAAAGGAAAACAGAAGCAGCTAAAATGAATTTCTCAATTCCTGCTTTATACATCAGCCCACTGTGTTTCCTCTGGGAAATAGTGCATTATAGTACCTGCTACGTAAAAATATATTAGCGCTGTTAGTGAAGTCATCACAGAATATGTTATCGGAAAGGCTATGTGGAAAAAGGCCGACACAAAAAGCGACACGGAAGTGTAGTCACCACGGTCACGTGACTGCGTCATGTCACATGATACAGTCTGTATAAACACACTCATCGCACCAACATTAACGACCTTTTATACACTTTACGCGTAAGAGCGTTGTTAAGTATGACCTAAACAAACCGCAAGTTTGTCTTTTTTTTTTCTTCTCAGGAAGCTTACTTTTAATTCAGTTCTGTTCATCTCAGGGGATTGAGCCACCATATATATATATTTTTTCAAAGCAAATCTAAAGACCCCCACCTGACAAGCTTGTCCAAATTGAAATGAGACCACCTAGTATTTTTTTTAATAAGAAAAAATGTAACAGTTTAGTCTGTCTGCCCAAACTTGGTTACTTCTAAAAACTATGGCACCGCTGAATAAAGGAAAGACAAAAACATTCGCTTTGTCACATTTCGAAAAATCATAAATATGAAATTTACGGCTACACCCTCATTATTTCAAGTTTCAAAGTTTCATTTCGTGCAAGATGAGAGACATTTTTATGGGGTTAAATGCACAGCTCAGTAACAAAAGACTTTTCGGTGATCACCAAAAGCAAAAAGAAACAAAATCACACACAGAGGCTAACGCATGCACCAATTAACCAATCATCCAGTCCACCCATTAGAAGTATTAACATAGTATCGCTTCTCTCAGGAAGCGAATTTGATCTTTAACTTGTCTGTTTTCTAACTCAATTTTGTGTCTAATTACCAGCCTTTACAGATTTGTTACCTGTTCATGTTCCACAAACCAGTTTTTTTTTTTTTTTTTTCGTTAGTAGGTAATACCAGGTTGCACCTGCTATAATGCTTCGAACGTGGCTCGTGCTTTCGTAAATAAATAAATAATGTCTGCACCGGCCCACACTTACGAGCGAAACGTTGAGGGTGGCAAAACTTGCGGTTGTTTCGGGTTCGCACGTGTTTTCGTCGTATTTGCAGACATCGACAAAGTTTTTGAAGTTTGGGAGACTGGTGTAGTACTTCACGTCACTTTTGCCTTGTGCCCAAGCACAGGAGCCAGCAAACCAGAAGAGGGCCAGAAGAGCAGACAACCCAAGGTCCTGCAACCACAGGGGAAGACAGCCGTTGCCGGGAATCAACCAGGAAACCTCACGTTGGGGCGTTAGGGCTGGTTCACACACTTGCATTTGCTTACAACCAAGTTCTTGCAATCCCTTAAGACGAGGCAATACACTGGCACGCTGGCGCCGTCTATGAGGTGACCCTGGAACTGCATTTCACTAGAGCAAAGTTTTCGCAAAATTTGAGAGGTCAAATGTACATACTTCGAGAAATGGTAGTTTATAACAGGGGTTGGCAAATGACAGCCCTCGGGGCACATCCAGCCTGTGAGGCAATATTACACACCCCCCCCCCCCCATGCCCAATACCACACTCGAGGACAAGGGTATGTTTGGTTGCAAACCAAGTATAATCGGACATATTAACTCCGAACAAGTTCGAGAGATTTGCGGGTAAAGTTTGCTCATCAGGTGGTCCCTAAACAAAAGATAAACTGAAGAGTGCATTTACAGCGAACGACTTCGTCAAGTTTTCCGCCGGCCTCCCCGAATTAAAGCTTTCAAATTTTTGAAACCTCGGAGTGGCCTCAATCGAAGTGTACGCTACAGCATGTGCGTATCTGCAAACGCAACTTTATTAAGATGAAGACTGTGAAGCCAAACGTGGGTTTTATGAACGACAGACGAGCACCCCCAAAATGTTTCACGTCTTTCACGTAAGAGTTTTAATGTCAATGTTCGCATCCTGGACATCCCTGCATAACGCTTTAAATATGTTACGGTACTTTTTTTTTTTTTAATCTTTAGTTTCTAGAAATTAATCTCTCCCCAATTGCCGTCTCTCTGTCCGGCCCGTTCCGTCTCCCCTTTGCGGTGATTTGGCCCGCCACAACAAAAGGCTGCCGACCCTTGGTTTATAATATTGTCAAAAAATTTCAAAGCCAAAAGAAGGAAGGATGTGCAAGGGAAGTAGGAAATATACAGAAATCACTGGTGTTCCACAGTTACCCGATAGCTGGCGCAGTGTGTTCTTTCGTTGTCGGACAGCACAAGAGATTTTAACACACTTGGTCATTAGCAGTCTCAAGTGTGTGAACCAGCCTTCACATCCTTGAGACCTAAGGCGCTGTTAGCGGCAAAATCTGTGGTGCACAGATCTCAGCATACCCAAATACCATCTCTGTAGACACGAGCGAATGATCTAAACTTTTAATGTCGGGAAATTTGGTCCCACCATTGAAATCTGGTAGGATTGGAAAAAATGCTTACATTTTTCAAACAATTATAAAGACAAATGTTTTAGCTCCGTAAAGTGTGGTGCCCCGACAAAGTGTGTGCACTATGGCAAAGCAACACCTGCAGCAGTGGTGCCTTTTTGCAGCATGGCTTCAGAACCTCAAATTAGATTGTAAGCATCGAAATACATTTTAACCCAGGCGAAAATCGGTCCACTTCCAGCTGGAAATGAGGCAGTCCAGCTGGATTCCAGATGGACCCAGCTGGACCCAACTAGAATCCAGCTGGACCCAGCTTGAATCCAGCTGGACTGCCTCATTTCCAGTTCCATAATCCAGCTGGAAGTGGACTGATTTTCACCTGGGAAGGGAGACATTCACATCGCCAAGCTGAGGCACCAACTTTTCGAGATCATTTATTGGCGAGCGAGTGGGCAAAACTTGCTCAAAATAGGTTTTGGATAGGTTCAAAACAACTTTGTTTAAACAGGAACTCTTTAAGCACCACTGCAAAGTGCATGTAATAGTAATGAAACTTGGGAATCAAAACAGTGCAAAGGACGAGAGATTGGACGAAGAGAGACACAAACAATACGTTCCTGTCTCAGTCTCTCGTCCTTTGTGCCGTTTTAATTCTAAAGTATGTACCAACTTGCCCAAGCTTCAACGATAGTAATCACAATTTTAATACAGATGCACAAGTTAAAAAACAAAAAACCTTGATTTGATAGTTTCTTGTTCTTTTCAATGCACATTACTTATGAAAGCCTGCGTGCCATTCTACCGCCTGTTATGCCAATCAAGGCAAGTTGGACTCTATATTTCAACGATAATATAATCAAAGTAGTATATTGCAGACAAATGTTCCTATGCTTCCCAATTGACTGTCCTCTGATCAGGGAGAAAACAACCAGTTGCATAACTAACACTGCAGCAAAAAGACAAAAAAAAAAGCACTGTGCAGCAACAACTGGGGATACTCCCAGAATTCTGCTGACAGAGAAGAGGGGAACTCACAATGATAGGCACAGTCTGGTTCTCAATGTACATCTTATTGGAGAACAGGTAGATTCCCAGAATGCCCACGCAGTAGAGAAATGACAGGACACCCGTGGCCACAAAGAATTCCGCATTGCTGGCAAAGTTGAAGGGCAGTCTCACAGCTGGCCAGTCTTTGGGATCACCGGCAGGGCACTTTGCAGGGGCTTTGAAAGGGAAGTATGACATCCTAGAAAAAATAGAGGCACTGAATCAAGCACTCGTAGACAAAAATTTGTGTCAAGTATGGCAAGAAAGAATGTAGAGTTTCCAGCTTTAAAAAGACACTGACACCCCCCCCCTTTTCTCCAAAAAACAACAAATTGTTGTAATTTTTTGTTTGGCAGTTTATCATGATGTCGGACGACTACCCGATCAATACTTGGCTACAGAGTCACATATATTTTTTATAAAATCAAATAACGAAACTGCTCGAAACCGAAACTGGATTGGGGAGGAAGAAGAAATATAGAGGAGGAGAGGGTTGCCAAAAGTCACGTGGCTGTGCAAGATTTTCTTCTTTTCTTTTCTTTTTTTTTTTTCAATCAACGTTCTTGCAGAAGCCACAAAAAATGAGTACCATTTCTTTTCTTTTTTTGTAACATTGAGTGTGTGTTTTTGATGACCCACAACTTTGATTATATTAGGTGGTTGTGTGACTTGTGTCCAAACCATAGAAAACGGCACGTGACCATGGGGAAGAGAGTGAGTGCGACTCAAACCGGCCAGTTCTCGAATGGCAGTTTTCGGGAGGAAAGAAACTGCATTTTGAGCCGCAAATTGTGTTCTAGGTAGTTGGGATCTCATATGTCATGTACAAATAAAAACCTCGGAGAGCATAGACACCCTGTCAGTGTCCCTTTTAAAGGAACGTGGTGGCACCAAATCTTGGGGTCACAATTTTTGCTTAAATAAATGCGTATGGCATGAAAAATTATGCAGAGCACACTGAGACACTAAATTATTTAATATTGCGTTATTGCTTCCAGACCAGGCTGCTGGTAGCCAGGATTTTGGGATCCCTACATTCACTGGGAAGCGCAATTATGGCAGCAATCATGTCTGCCTAAAGAATCGTGATGCAGTACAAGTGCGCTCCATGTGCTAGAATGAGAACAGACAACAAAGCCTCCGATGCATCACAGTTTTCAAGGCCCACATGGCCACTGCCATAGCTGTACCTGATGCCACTAGGCAAGTGAGTGATTGCACCCAATGAGGTCAATTAAGACATATTAGCAATCAGTCAAGAGTAGTGCTCCATGGTCTGATGTCGTCCTGGGAAAGTGCATATTGTTTCTCTACTGCTTCATTCCATTAGAAGTGCTAACCCTCCATAGTGCATACTGTTTCTCTACCTTCCTTAAAAGGATACTGTAACAAAATTCTACCGCCTATTTTATTATCTAACTGTCAACTACAATCTGGTCACACCCCATAGAAACCAATTTTTCGCTCTTAAAGACACCAAAACATTATTTGAAAGGAATAAACCGAATGTTGCTACGTCACTTTACACTTAAAAGCAGCGCCGCTTCACGGAAGTATGGTAGCAAGCTGCATGCGCACGAGCTTTGTTGAACCGGATTTCTTTTCTCTCCCGGCCTACCCAACTCTTGTGGGAAGCAGAAACCAAAAACGGCCAGGTTGTAACGCGTTGACGACACCAAGTGGCAGATCTGATAACCATGCCAGCCCCCAAGCAACTTTGCCTGTGCTGTACTAAGTGACGTCGTATCTGTGACACCAATTGGTACAGCTCCCATGATGCATAGAGCTCTTCGATGGCTGATCTTCGAGCACTCGCTGGAGTCGGTCTTTTATATATCATATCATCTCATAATCATCATCACTAATCATCATCATCACATCATACCAAGGAGGTCCGTACCGCGGACCTCCTTGGTACGAGCTGTGGCCTTTCCGCGGTGCCACGGCTCTCCTGATACAATAAAGATTATTATTATTATTATTATTATTATTATTATTATTATTTGGAACGAGAAATATAGCCATCCGTTCGAATACATGCGTGCGATTGTCATTAGCAGATTGTGTTGATCATGTTTAACTTATTTCTGACTCTGAGACGTATATCTTAAGTTTCGATTCAGTATTCCGTTATTATCCTACTTTCCAAGCTGAAAAAAAAAAACATGAAAGATAAAGGGTTGGTTGTGTTTCCTTTCTGTGCGCCATGCTCACAAGAATGTATAAATGAAGATCAAAACAAATGTAAACAAAGATTTGCTGCCACACCAAATATCACTTAAGGCGAATTAAAAAAAAAAAAAAGAGTTGATATACGTGAGGTAATACCTAAATGGATAGCCAAACTGAAAATTGACTGTGACGGGGGACTCTGCTTCTGGGCACAAGACCTTGAAAGTTGTGGCACTCCCAAAGCCAGACGTTGTGGCAAAGGCAAAAATGGCAAAGACCTGCATCACAACAGAAAGCTGCATTAGACCACAGGCAGATCCAAGAGAATTTCGGGTGGTTGCAAATGCAGCCAGTCCTACCAAAAGCATGTTTCATTGGTTTTCTGTTTTAGCCTTTAAAACCGAAGCATTTCAGTGGGAGCAGGTTACAAGAACTATAACACTGAGGACATTTCAGGGGGGACTAACACAATCTTCTTTTAAAGCTCTTCTTGAAGTGAATAAAGTGTTACAGCAGTTTCCTCTCATGTGAATTTAGGGATGCAACGAGCGAAGAAGAGGTGGGGTTAACTTTTCATTGGTGAGGCGTTTGATGTGAAATCAGCTGGATGTGATGTGAATATGCAATGAGAAATGCTGCAAACAATGTGGTTGTATCAAACGTGCTTCACGATAAGAGTCATAATAAAAACGCGGACAACACCAAAGTCGCAACTTACAAATTGTAAGACTCGCATGAACCCTCTCGGCTCTTTCAAGACTCTGAAGTTGAGATCCATTGTTTATCTGCAAAAGAAAACCAGAACCAAAACCATAGCAGACGGTAAAAAAATGAATCACGCAACACCGAAATGAAGCACCAAAAAAAAAAAAAGTACACGCCCATTTACGCAATTGCTCAAATTACGGGATGTCCTTGTAGGTGGAAAAGTAAAAACAAAATGAGCGACGAATCATCAAGCTGTTGCCACTGTGTCATTATTTTCATGATCTAATAATAAAACAATGACAATTCCGTAAATTGTTTCGTAGTACTACTACTTTTACACGATGCGGCAGGGTGTGGAAACCTCCCAGGGGAACACCGCCCACACGATCACGGACGAATTGATCGGTTACGCGAGTCGCTTTAGCTGATAACAGAAAAGCAGCATCGGGGCGGTATTCGCGTATTCGGACTTCGACGGCTCACATGTAACGATAGCTAGTAAACAGATTTACACAAGCAGGGGCAACCGCAGTCGTAGAAGGTCGTATATAACCTTCAGCGCTAGCTGTTCCCAATTCTCGATCAATCGCTTTCTTAACGCATGAACGCAAACTCAGCGCGGAGAATATAAGTTCCGGATCGGACTGAATCGATAGCGGAAGACAGATAAAGTGACTATAACAATTATTTTCGGAACTCGCTAAGGATACGCGCGAATGTGTGCCCGTTGCGAGCTTGACACCGTTTCTTGGGGTAATACGGACCAGAAGGATATCGATTGGTTTCTAAATTCGGACAGCCAAATCCTCAAACCAGCATGAAAACCCCGAAGCAGCGAGAGGAATGACTGCCCTCGTGGCAACATGCACTCGAATCGAAATTAATCGGAGCGCAAGAGAGCGACGTTACCTGCAAAACGCTTCCGCTGGTAATCAATCCTCCGCTGTACCGTCCTCCCAAACTGTCCGGCGTATCAGCGGTACTCCGCCTACCTTCGCTCCAGTGCCCTGTGAACAAGGACAGATCACAGCCCTTGCAGTTTCTGGGTGATGCGACTCAAAATATAGCCAGGGAGAAACGCCCGGGGACTCGTATTACCTGTCAGAAACAAGCGCACCCACAAACAACCCCCGAATTCCGCACGTACTGTTTATGCGGGAACCATAAGCTCCGCTGATCCGGGGACCTGTACAAGCTCTCACGTGCCTTTCGTGTTTCTCGAATAACTCGGAGCCTTGACTCGTTTCTAAAAACGTCGCAAAGGGGCGCCACAAACACACCCAATATTGAAAAATCTATTTATGCTGAAAAAGGCCTCAAAATGTAAACAAAATTAAAATAACACAAATAAAACAATATCTAAGCTTCTAGGTGCTTATACTTTTGAATATTTGACATAAAGTTTTAAAGTATAAAGTTTTGTAGAGTAGCGCCACGCGTAACTTACGGGGAGATAAAGAAGATGTACGTGCAAGCTATTCCGCCCACTTTTGTTCAGGGCGTTTCCCATTTGATAGGCAGTAGGGGAAGTAGCTTCGACGCCAAAAACTACTAACACCACTACCAGCATATACTTTCATTCCTGATCGAATAAATAGCGCTGGATTACAAAACCAACCAACAAACATGTGTCCGTTTTTTTTGTCGTTTTTACTGGTTTGCGTTTGCACTTCATTTACATTTTTCCGGTGACCTGATTCGAGAGTAGAGTCCACGTGTTCTCTCTCTCAGCAACATGGCAGCGTCGAGGTGTATCTTGGCCGCTCTCCTCCTAATTTTCGTCAACTCTTGCTCAGGTAAATTCCTTCTTTCGGCCGTTGTTGAGGCGGAATTTAAATTTTAACGGGTATTCTTTCTTTACAAAAAGTCTCAAATGGTCTTACCGTGTGATGGTCAGCACAAGAGCACGCGCGACTTGAGTCCGTACGGAAAATGCGGTAGCGTGCTTTGCGATCCTTTATGCCCCCAAGTTCTTTTGCCCACGCACATATTTTCAGGCGAGACTTGCGAGAAGCCAGAGGTGACCCACAAGCTGTACACCACCACTGATGGCCTCATCGTCGCCAACATTGCATTCATCGCAGAATTCGACGTCAAGTGCCGCAATGGGGCTAAGGTTAGTACTCCCGGGAAGAGTATTAACCGGCGGCTTTAGGTTAAAATATCTGTGAAACGTGGCTTTCGACTTTTTTTATTATTATTTTGTTGGTGTCAGTCAAAAAGCACGTTCTCAAAAAGTACGTCTCCAACAAGACCGCAGAGGGCAATGACCCCAGCCGGCTCACCTGCACACATGTGCTCCTCGAAACTGCACGCCGGTACGTGTGGATCAGACTGTCATCAAGCGTACATTTGAGTGGACCATAAGATCTCTCGCCTGCTGAACGTATAACGTATCTGCAGTAATCGCCGCCTTTTCGCATTATGTTCGCACTGGTCTCAAAGCATACTGCCTAAGAGGGTATCTCGGTACCTCACGTTAGTGCATTTTACTCATTCACCACCATGGCATACCAAGTGTGCACCACATAAAACTGATAGGGTTACTCTTACAAGCTGGGTGATGGTTCAAAGCAAGAGTCACAAACATTCGTAGAGACAAGGGGGGTTGTGGCCCCTGAGTGTCCCAGTTGTTTGGACGTCGGTCACAATCGACTTTGAGCGATTGGGAATTTGGAAGCCTTCGAGCATCATTCAGTATGTTTGCATTACATTCCGTAATCTCTTGGAATAGTCGGCTGTAGAGCCAACTAAGTAAGCTATGATTAAAGTATCGGCACTCCATCCCCGATTCTATTATGGTTGCTAACATTTCGGTGCCTGGTGCAGAGCAGGCAGGATTGGCTACGGCTACGATTCGAAAATGCAACTTCTTAAGCTTTAGGTGTGATGTCAGAAAGCTCTAGCGGTAGTGGTTTTCTGTCAAGCTGTTTTAACACTTCTGGAAGACGAAAAGCTTTCCCTGCAATTTTCGATGAGGCTCCGGCAACAATAATTTTAAGCAAAAAGTTTCTAGGCTAGGGGCGCAAGCTACTGCCCGTTATGAAGGGTACAGCCATTAGCATTCATCCATGGCTAAAGTGTTGTTACTCTGAAGCGTAGCTTATTTAGCGGCTCTAGTCGGCTGAATATAGTGATCTGCTGACATGGTTCGAGCTACGGCGGATCTCCGATCGAAGGCAGTCGTGATCTCCGCTAATTCAAAACTGGACTCGAATTTGACGCCTCGTTATTCAGTGAAAGCACATTTCAAAGCAGCCTAAACGAGGAATCTGCATGCATTCTTTTTTAACGAAAGCACTTTAAAACTACCGGTTTGCCTTCCTTTGAGTAAACGAGACAGCTGGATTTTTAGGACCAAGTGCCGTAGGCAGCAGACATTAGCGCGCTTTCTAATGTCTTGCGAGTTAATCCAATGTGTTTTCCCAAGTAGCCGTTGTAAACAACATACTACACCGACAGGTTGAGTATGGCAGAAAGGAGTTTCAGTTGTCCCGCCTTCAGCGCGATCTTCCGATAGTCAAGGTTAAGGCCCCAGTAGGTGCTCCGCTGCGAGATGGAGCTTTCTGCCTTTCGTAGCGCCTCGTCGCGCAGGCAGCCGAAGCCTGGCGGAAGACGACGAGCGCTTGCTGGAGGGAGGAGCTTCTACCGGGCTTTTGACCTGTCACGGTCAGTGTCTTGTGAGCTTTGAGTGTGAACACGCAGCCAGAGTGTGGGATTGAGGCCAGCCATCTAAAAGACGCCCATCTGGTCTCGTTGCGTCTGTGACCATGTGGAGCGTAAGTTTGTCTGCTCCTTGCGCAGGGATTGCAATGATGTCGGAAAACCAAATTCTTCTTAACAGATTGAAAAAAAAAAAAAAGAGTGGGTAGACCTTGAGCCATCTAGCATTGAGGTCTACCCACTATCCTTCCAATCAAAGCCAATCGGAACTCGGCGTCGTTCTGACGTAACCGCAGCCCCTTCGCGAGAAGAAGACGACTTGCTCTTCGAATAGGCACAGTGCCTGATACGCGTGTTCGACCGGCGTGTTTTAGCGTCCGTTCCGCCTTGTGCATCGAAAGTGGTCCAAACGTGCGAACAAATGAAGTCGTCACAAAAGCTGAGGTCGGGGACACGTTCCGGGCCCTTCACTACGGGTGCGACACGCTTCACAGACGAGGAAATGGTGAGAAAACGATCCGCCATGTTTGATGTTCCAGGATCTGGCACTGTATGCCGACGTAAATGGCAAGGTGTTGCCCGCCGTCAGGAGCTTGGACACCTCCGGCTACCAGGTGAGCTGGACGGAGGAACTCAGCAAGGCTGCCTCCGGCGAGTACGTCATCAGGATCTACGACGACGAGGGGTACACCGCTCTTCGCAAGGTGCAGTAATCTTTCCCGCGTGTGGTGCCGTCGTCTCAATTAGAGGGGTGCGGGGAGAACAGGTGCTACGTTTAAAAAATAGTACAAAAATTCCCCCAAAAAAATTTACGAGCCTTTTTTTTTTTTTTTTTTTGCGAAAATTAACTATGCATTGTCAAACGGTCATTTTCTTGCCAATTGTAGCGCTAGTGGTCCGAACCAGACGCAAAAGTTTTAGAATTAACCGTTATCTTGTTAGAAAAAAAGTTATATGGGTTATTTTCTGAAATTTTCAATGGGGAAACAGCGGTTGACACAGCCCTCAAACTGTGGCACTGAATGGTGCCAGTTACCAAGTATGGGCCCCATTTTCTTATTAAAATTTTCAGGAAATCACTTGTACCTTTTGAACAACATAACAGTTCGTTCTGAAACTTTGGCATATGGTTCAGACTGCTCGCCTACGTTTGGGTGGAGAATGAGCCTTCGGCGGCACATACCTTTTTTGCGGCGGAGAAAACCCTGTAAATAGTTTTGGGGGGACACGCTGTATTAAAGTATTTGCCACCCAAGATCCAACTTATTCCCACCTGAAGTTTGTAGCTCAAAGACTGGCTGCTGAAGGCCTTCCTTCTTCGTTGCCTCAATCATGTGCTATCATGACACGGGACTTTAAATGTTTGACAAGCAATAAGCTGTTTGAGGCACGCAAACACGTTCATAAAAAATTAAAAAAAAAAAGCTTTGCACATTTGAGGGGTGAGTTGACCCATGGCTCTTTCTATTGCATTAGTTACGGTCACACTTTCTGCTTGAATGGATGTTGACATGTGTCTCGAGTTGTATGTACTATCTATTGTGCTTGTTATTTGCTTTGTAGCTGCCATTTTCATGGGCTCAGTAACATGTGAACATCTGTATTCTAAGACTATGCAATGATATTGCTCGAACATTTTGGGAGTAATTTTCTCCGTGTCATTTTTGCAGGCCCAGCGTACTGGTGAAGATGCCAAGAGTGTCACTCCCCTCTTCACACTTAATGTTCACCACCCGGTAAGCAGCCACAATATCGAGCTCACTCTGCATGGTATATTTTATTTAAGGGGGACACTACCCAAAGGGTCATCTTTTGATCCTTTTGCTTAATATGAATGAAATTTACAGTATATACTGGAAGTTGCAAGGCAGAATGTAGTGCACGGTTTCATCTCCATACATGAATTGTAAAAGAAATTATAGTCATTTCTATCAGGAGCACACTGACCTTGTTTAGGAAAACTATCGTTAGAAAACTAATGTAATACCCAACATTTTTCTCCACTAGATACACTGTAGAATGCCTGGAGAGTGGAACTATGAAAATTAGAATTTCCAAATAGTAATTTATTTTATGCTAATATTGCAGTGAAAAGTCAGCTGCCTTTTTAACCTTATGCCGTCGACAAAATCGTAATACCTTTTATAAAAAACATCAACATAATAAAAAAAGAAAATGCCACAGTTGTGTTGCTTTTTGAATTCCAGTTAGGAAAACCCATGCTATGAATCAGTCTTTCCTTTCGTCTCATTACCAAACAATAGTTTTCCTAAAGTGAAATTTATGCTGATAAATGGAACAGGGAAAAACGCGTTCAACGTGCTCCAACCTCTACCTTTTCTTTAGCATTGGTGGACCGATAATAATTTATAAAATAACTATGCAGCGTAAACTATTGAAACTTTCTGGGAATACTCTCTGGATGTTGGTAAATGTAATTATGAAATTTTTCAAAATCAACCTTTTTGCAGAAACTTCTTTTTTACTGGGTAGTGTCCTCCCTTAAAAATAAGTAAAGTGTAAATATTTTTTAACCCAGATCACAGATGCATTTGGGGGCAAAACAGAATCTGAATTCATAAACTACTAGTATATCTACTTTGTAATATAAATTTTTACACAATGTTTTCAGCGAGTAAATTATATCATACTTCGCAAAAATGGCAGAAACATTGGATTTGGGGTTCAGTGTGAACTGGATGCAAGGCACAAGCAATTCTGCAACTAGCCACTTTTAAGAAACTCTACGGCACACAATCTATCCAACAATGTTTGATGAGACATGACCAGATATCACTTGCTCTGGCTGCGAGTCAAGAGGTTGAACACTGCTCGTTTTTCTCAAATTTTTTTATGACTACCATTGCATGGAGAAAGACCGATACATGTTTTTTTAAGTTATGAATGGCAAAGATTCAATCCTAGTGGTATTTACTCAAAGTATGGAAATTGTTGCATGGCCCCTTTGATGCCAAAACTTCAGTTGAAATACTGGAGACCTACAAACCGTGACGCAGTTTTAGAACACACACAGCACAACAAAAATGGGTCTCGGAAGAAAATCTTCTTCTTTCGTAAACATGTTTTTGAAATGTTGCTTGTAAACAACATTGGGCATTTGCACCACTACTTTACGTTGAACGAATGAACACAGTTACGACCTGTGAGAGGGCACAGGTGCATTCCAAATTTCGCACAGCTGAGAAAGGTGTGACCGGATTTGCAATATACTTGCACCTTTTTTGCTTCTCACAGTCTTGAGGCCAGTGGTACACGCCATCATGCCTCCCATCCAGTGTCGGCTTTGGTTTTAAAGGACGAGTTATCTGTTTTGGAGACACATTTCGATCTTCCACTGCCAAATGCAGGTATCCTCGCCCTTGCGACAGAGGGCACTAAATTTATTGAGGTGCACATGGTGTGAAAGAAAATAAATCTGAGTTTTTGCTTGTGGGCAATGCTAGGCATCAAATGGTTAAGGGAATGGCCAGTGGACCTATTCTGACGGCGATGTACTTGCCTTCTTTACTTTTGCTATCCGACAGGGAACCTACCACGGTGCTTGGGTACAGAGCGAGTTTGTGGCCGTCCTGGTTGCAGTGCTACTCTGGTATTTTGCCTACAGTTCCAAGATGAAGCTCCAAGCTTAGAACTATGTCAGCCATTCCAACAACTGCTGCAACAAACTTTACGGCATGTTCTTGTTTCTTTTCTTTCTTTTTTTTTAAATAAAACAGTGTCCTCTTCGGTACAGTAACCATTGTGTCGACCTGTTGAACTCTAAAACACACTTTTTCTGTGCAGTAATGCTTTTCAAATGGTGTTGAAGGGAGGTCGCACAAGAACGGCATTAAAAATAATGGAATTGTACTGTCGGTCACGGGGTGCTTTTCTAGCTGTCCAAGCACCACTTTCCAATCACTTCAATAACCAAACCAGGTTTCCTTTTTTAAAGGGGGGAGGGGGGCCACGGAATTGAGCTCTTAAAGTGGGGGAGGAAGGGGCTGGATCATTTCAAGGTGGCTTTGACCACAAAACCCCTCCTCTGAAGCAACTCCGCTCATATCCCATTTATTTTACGCTTACTCCATTTTCATAAAGCATGACCCAAACAAATAAGTAAAATGCTCCCATTGAGGAAGGAGACTGTGCTTGATTTCATGGAGAAAAATAGTAGCATGTTATCCAAACTTTCTAGGCAACAAGCAGAAGTGTTTAGGCAAGTCATGGCATACTTGTTTTCACCTCAAGAACCATAGTAAAAAAGTCCAGCTCCTCGCAGAGCAATACTCATTTCCCTTTTTATGTGGAGAACTAAAATATATGTTGGTGCATTTTAGATTAGATATTAGGGGTGTGCGAATATTCGCCATTTTCGAATAACGAATCGAATATTACCCTATTCAATTCGTTAATCGAATTCGAATAATAATTTTCAAAAGTTTCAAATATTTTTCTATAATTTCCGAATAGTCGTTACGGTGTTGCGATTTGCCGAGAAACGAGACAGGCGACGTCGACCCGCTTCGCGCGTGAGCAAGCGACCAAGGTGGTGAGGATGTTTTCTAGAAGTCCAAACACCGAGCGACACGACGAGCGACAGTGAGAAATCTCCATCGCTCGCTGCTGACTCTCGTCGCTCGCTAAATCGCTTACATGCGGTTCAGCCTTTAGGGACCGCTTTTGAACGAGACTGCTCGCGCACGCTTTCGGAAGCGTGTCGTGGAGACGTTTCAGAACTGGTTGCAACGGGACCGCCGCTCTGTATGAGCGAAGTAGAAATGGTAGAAGCGGGAAGTTGTTTGAAGAAAAGGGCAGTAGAGTGTAAGTTTTGCGGCTGCCCGCAAGCAACCAATTGAAGAAGCCACAACAGCTGCTTGTGTCGAGTCTTTCCCAACACTTTCCACGGTTCTTCCACTTGTTCAGTGTGTGAAGATGTTGCTTTTTGAGGGCGCAAGTGGAACAAGATGATGCGTTTTCCCAGAATCTTCTCAGATCAGTGAAAAAAAGGTTCCTGAATGTCAGCAGACAGGCACATCACGCCCTTGCCACCTGCCTTGATCCTCGATTCAAGGACATCTGCTACAACAAGGAATAAAAGAGAATGTAGAGTTCCTACTAAGTAGAGTGCTTCAGGATGTACCGGGCTCAAGCGAACTGTGATTTTATGTTCAGCATCCGCGTGCACCGTGATATTATGTTCAGCATTCTAATATTTTAGTAGCTTTTGTCTCTATTTAGTTATTTATCGTTGAACTCCAGTCATTATCGTCTAGTCGCGTTTTTACAATAATTTTAAGAAACATTTTGGAACAATAAAAATAATTTTATAAACTCGTTGCTCTTCTTTAGTAGGTATCTATTTACTATTCGGAAACTATTTGAAAATATTCTATTCGTATTCGATTCCGTGCCACAATTATTCGATTCGGTTTCAAAAATCACTATTCGCACACCCCTATTAGATATATGTAGGATTCTTTGTTTTCGGAGTTTATTTTTTGCCGAAAATTCGGAGTTTATCAGAGTTTATTTTTGTTTTATTCCCAATTCTCCGAAATTCGGGGTTTAATGTCGTAGTGTTTCCGATTAAAAATAAATAAAAAATATTCGGGTTTACACGTGTGCTATACAACAAAAAAAGTGTTTGTATTAATTAATATTTTCTTTGGATGGATTTGGCGTTGGTGCCAGTACCATTGGCAATGCTAATTTGTACTATAACAAAAGTTGCACACAAGTGTTGCATCGATAAACGTCGATACCTTAAATTCAATAAACTCCTGGAGGTAGTCGCTGGGAAGCTTGTATTCTTGCCATCTTATTCCATTACCTACCGTGCAGCTGCGCGAGGTGGAGAAAGAGAGGATGTAATAAAGAAGTTCCAACTGTCCCTCTTTCCCACTCTGTGCAATCTCTATGGTCCATAGCTTTCACTGTTGCAAAAACGCAACCTCTCCTTCCTCTAAAGCACCAATAGTATGACCCAAACTTGAAACATAAATAGTGACTTTTGCCGTGACCCGAAAGTACAATGACATGTTGTCCTGATCGAGATTTTAAATATAAGTTTGGTGGCATTTCCCCAGGACTATTGACTTTGTGCGCCAATCAAACCTAATTGCAAAATACATTTGTGTGTGTGTGTGTGTGGGGGGGGGGGGGGGGGGAAGGGGAAGGGAGGGTCGGCACATGAAAATTTGGAGTTTATCAGATAAATCCGAATTGACCAACTTTTTACCGACGGGAGATTTATCCGAAAACACGGAACCATAGATATATGTTACCTTATCAAGACTTGTACATTTCAAATGCCAAAAGCATCGCTTCTTCGTCCGACAACCAAATCTTGTAAGAACTACTTTGTGCGGCGTATGAACAATGCTCACAACTTCATTTTTTTCTACGCACCCGCAAGCTTTAAAACAATGGTAAAGCCAACTATGTACAACCTGGAAACTGAGTGAGGCCATACCACAGTAGTGGATTGAGTACTCCTGTGTGTCATGCTTTGGAAAGGCAGTTGTGTTGGATACTGCCCATAGTATCGTGATGAAAGTGCTGCACCATTTGTGCCATGAATCAGTCTGCTACGTTTTATTCCATAATGGCAATTTTGCTGAATCTTGTTCCACACCTACGCCAGGGTGGGCTTAAAGGGATACTGTACCAAACATTTTAATGTTCATAATAAGTGGCGCACGATCTTTCCACGAACCAGCAGCCGCCGGTGTGCGCGATCACACGCAACGAAATTGACGTCATGGTCCTCCATTCGCGCTTGAGATGACAGTGAAATGTATGGGCTACGGGCAAAAGAAGAATAAAGACAGGGTTTTCATTTTCTCAAGCGAAGGTTGCTTGCTTGTTAGGCCCATAATTCGCCTGCCCTTTTACACTAGACCCCACTTTGGAGATTGAAAGGCCTGTCATTATTCTCCTTTTCCCCGGAGCTCACATATTTTACTGTCATCTTAAAGGGTCCATGAAACGAATTTTGGGCTGGGATAAATCAATTTAGATGGGGTTTTTGCTAATAGCACGTCGTTCAGTGGGCCAAAAGAAAAAAGGTAGAAAGTCAAAAGCCTGACTTTCGGTACGAAAATTTGAAAACAGCGGACTATTTCGTATCGCCTTCCCTTCGTAAGCTCTCTGCCTTTTCACTGTGAAACATCCGCAGCCTCCAAAGCGCGTCACCGGGTCCAAACGCACGTCACACGACACCGGACCTCACTTATTCCCTTCACCCCTAAGCTGACACTGCGGTGGAAGCTACGCGCTTGCCGGATCAATCAGCCGCCTCCCTTTCGTCACCTGACCTCATTCTCTGCGCGTGGGTATGCGCAAGAGAGCGTCATCACGTGTCAAAAGTGTGGCTGGCCCAACGAGCACGTAGCTTCCACAGCACTGTCAGCTTCAAGGTGAACGGGGTGGGGAAAGCAACTTTGTCTGAATTTCGAGCGACGGGCTAATTTTCTCGTGGGAGAATGGCTGTGTCCGGGTGCACAAACGAGAATCCAAGCAAGAGGGAACTCCCCCTTTCCGTCTTCCTGAACTGTTGGTACAATGCGCGATTTATGAGTTGAGGAGGAAAGCTAAACAGGAAACAATGGGAAAATTGTTTCATGACCCTTTAAGCGTGAATGGAGGACTATGAGGGGGGTTTCGGTGGCCGAGTGGGCTAGCGCACTTTAGCGCACACCAGCTCGGAGCACGTGGAGCAAAAGCTCGCGCTGCAGAACCCAGGAAGATCCTGGTACAGTGAACTAGCGTATAGGGGTCAGTCGAAAAAGCTTGCGCCGAGCCATTGGCTGTGATGAAGCCAGTATTGTAGACTGCCGCAGTGGCGCGTGTTGAAATCCGCAGGCTTGGCGTACTGTAACTGGATAGGTCGCGTACGTTCACAGTGGTAGCTGAAGCGCTGTGGTCGTTTTCGCGATCTGTCACGTGAACGTCAGTGCTTATCATTGTGATCACGATTAATTCGAGTTTTGTCGCTGAGATGACAACGACGGTGAAGCGCATCCACGCCAGCTACGCGCTCAGCATGCAGGACTGGCTACCGCCGGTTGTCACTGCATTGCTCCAGTGCAACAGGCCTTAACTGCATACGACGTATGATACACGACCGTACGCACAATAGAGCTCACGCCAGATCGAACGCGCAGGATCAAACGCTCGACCCAGGCTCACCTGCGCTGCAGCGAGTGCTTTCGGCATCGCACGCAGCGTCGAGCTGAGGTTGTACGCTAAGCAGCCCACTTGGCCACCGGTATTCCCTACCAGTTAACCCATGGATCCTGGGCTCAATCCCCACCCCTGCCCGTTTCGATGTGGATGAGCATCGTACCGGCGTGCGGTTGTGTATGACTACTGCGTGGTGCACGTCAAAGACCCCAGGCTAACAGTCGTACTGCACTGGCTAAATTGCTCGTCTACAGTGGGTAACAGTGTCGCCATGTTCTGGCAGACTAAACTCCTGCTGTATGAACAACCAACGACTAATTTTTTTTGTATTTTTGGAGGACGATGACGTTAATTCCGTTGCGTGTGCTCGCGCACACCGGCGGCCGCTGGCTCGTGGAAAGACCATGCGCCGCTTATTATTGACACTGCGATGTTTGGTTCAGCATCCATTTAAAGCAAAAAATAAGAATACTTTATTATTGGTTGACTTTAATATTCAGAGAGAAGAAGGAAATAAGAATGATATAAGTGTTTATTTCACGGCGTCTCTACTCGCCGTATAATTTGCTTCGTCTTAGGTCAGAGCACAGTCGAAGGCTCGAAGACATACAGCCATGAACACACGTACTAAAAGCGCAAGTTACGGGACTTTCGAAACACTTGGTACACATCCACACGGCGTCAATCCTTGATCGGTATCCAAGCGTGCGAAGGCACAGAGACACAGCACTTCGGCGTGCCAAAGAAGCTTTGATCACGCTGCGAGACCAGCGAAACTTGCTTTTGACGAGCTGTGCACTTTTCCTGCGGCACTGCGCTTTCGTAAAAATTTCCACGTGTTCTCAACGGCAAGTTTCACCGCTTACGCATAGTTGTAAAAAAATGTTTGACGAATGACGACGAACGAGTAGAAAACTTGTCTTCAGCACGCTGCCGCCAGGCTCTGCAGCGCTATACTTCGTTTCAGCTTGGGTCCAGACGCAGCCGATGCTACGAGCGCGAGCGTGTGGCCCTGAATAGTGCTTGCATTGCACGAGCGCGCGTGCTTGGCAGGGACGCTGGAAGCCCGGAGCTCGCGCTTGTAGCATCGGCTGCGTCTGGACCCAAGCTGAAACGAAGTATTATCAAAAAATCATGAGCCATTGCACTCTGTGAAGGTGGATGATCAGCGAAGCTGTTTAGCACTATGACAGAGACGTGACACAGAAGTTTGAACAAAGGTATGAACACATTTATGCACGATCTTCATCGGTGGTGTTTGCTGCTCGCCGCCGCCGCTGACATTCTCGTTGCCGTTCCCGCAGTTGCCCTTCGTAGGCGCGTTGCTCTTCGGGAGTCCGGACTATATGCGGCCTCTTAATTACAACGAGAGAAGAGAAGTGAAATTGAAAATGGAGAGCGGCAACTTGTGTTTCTGGTGTTTTATATGCATTCGCGCGGACGACTATCGCCGCCCCGAGCAGCCGGAGGAAACTAGACACGCGCGACGGGACCGGCACCCGGCGGAAAGTAGACGCACGACGGGACCGCCACCCCGGGAGAGACGGAAGGAAACCAGGCACGCAAGCGCTTGGAACGACAACAAAGAGAGGGCGCTACGAGTTTTTATTGACGCACATGAAAAATCCACGGAACCCTAGCAATATACAGCTTCGCAGTAAAACGCGATTTTGCCGCATACAAGATGGCCGTCCGGTGGCCGTACTCGCGCTGCAGCGACCTAGCGGGGAAGCGCGATCCAGCAATTGTCATAGAGATCAGTGGACTTAACTCTGGTCATAGCCTCCTCTATACTGACAAAGCCTGGCAGATCGACACGAGACGCGACCGCCGAAATTGAAAAGGTAGAGCGGCAGAGAACGGATGAGAGGATGGATGGATGGA
Source organism: Ixodes ricinus (assembly GCA_037355805.1). Lineage (NCBI taxonomy): Eukaryota > Metazoa > Arthropoda > Arachnida > Ixodida > Ixodidae > Ixodes > Ixodes ricinus. The sequence continues at coordinate 4,273 of JAZHYW010039730.1, read as the reverse complement.
TGGATGAATACGGCTGAGCCCTTTGGATCGGGCGGCAGCTACGCCACCTAGCCATTTTGTCTTACCGTTTAAGCTTAGAATATTTAAATGTGAAAACTATATTCACTCCGCACTGAAAAAAAAAAAGTGAGGCTATAAAACCTTCTTGCCATCAGTTAATAAGAAAATACCTAGTTTTCTCGTGCTTTCTGCCACCATTCACTTAATCTTTGCTTGGTAATCTCTACTGTCTTGAAATCCAATTTTCCTTCGCTGACTCTAAAACCCAATGACTCCAATGAGGAGAGCCACGTGACGGGCGCCCCGCTGCGGCGAGACGCCGAAACACACTTCTCCCGAGCGATGGAATGTCCGCTCGTGCTCCTCGCGTTCCTCGCGCTACCGCTCCTTTACTCGTCGGGTTTGAAAACCATATTCCTCGCCGCTGCAAAAGCTGTGCGCTGACTACAGGTTCCCCGAGAAATGCTCTGTGCTACCAGATCCTCGCGCTCCAAATTTGCGACCGGACATATATGGCTCCGTCGTCGAACTGCCAGGCTTTGTGAGTATAGAGGAGGCTATAGGCTCTGGTTCCAACGCCGTTGAAAGAGCAGCGTCGCATTTAAAGCACGAGTGAAAGCTTTCATAGTATTTGTGGGTGGTGGTGTTTCTTGCAATTTATGCTCAAGACTTGAGCTTTAAACGTAGGTTCATAAAACTTTGGGGGACGTGTCTTTATTGATAGACTTGGTAGCGGATGCGCTGGTTCTTGATAAAATTTTACAAAAAAAAAAAATGCTAACTATACTACAAAGTGTAAAATGTGGAGGGGAGAGAGGCTTTATCCCAACTAAAGTATTGCATTACAATAGACCGATCTCACCAAGGGTTTGGCGCATGCGTGACGCCGCCGCCATAACTTTAGTTCACAGGAGACAAACGGCAGTGCACGAGAGGGCTCGTGCCGTCTCGTGCTCTACACGCGCAGAGCTCCAGTGAGTTTGTCGCACGTGCAGAAAGACTAAAGTTCCCTCGATGCATTGCGGCAGCGGTGGCGTGGTCAAACTGGCTGGTGAGATCGGTCTACTCATTTCTTGAGCAATTGTTTTTCAATACCCATTGTAAATGGAACCTTCTGAGACCCTCTGCGAAATACAGTCTGGCCACTTTGATAACTATCATCACCTATGTGCATCATCTGTACATGCTAATGGCGGCCTTTTGGTGGGTGGATACTGAAGAAATAATTTGAAGACTGGCACCTATGCGGAGCTTGAACATTCCAGACATTAGTTCGTTGTATTGCTGTTCGTTGTCACCGTGACGAGACTTTTAAGCTTCCGTGAACTACGCATACAAGGGTGTAATGCCTATCCTCGGAACGCTCGGCTTCAGCACGCTCCGGACAGCTGATGCTCACGACAGAGTTTTAGTAGACCGTTTTCATTTTCCGCTCCGCTCTGAGGGTGCCAAACTGCGCATGCGCGGCCTGCTTCGCCGGAATGGAAAGCGGAGGTCCAAAAACGCCTTTTAGTAGACCGTTTTTCTTCAGCGTAAGAGCGTTTCGAGAGCGTTCGAAAAATTCGCTTGCGTAGCCCCACAAGTAGACGTTTATAGTACTAGTAAGACGAAAAAAAAACTAAACGTTAACACCAAGAAAGTGAAAGGGAGCGTGTTTGTAGAGGTAGTAAAAACGAAGGCGAGAATAATAAACACAAAAGAGTAGGCACACACCCGAAAAATATTAAGCTATAAAATATAAATATAATCGTTCCACCTTGTGTGCGAGTGAAGCCGAAGGTATAAGCATGAGCATGTTGCTCTAAACGGTACTTGCACTGCACGAGCGCGCGTGCTGGTCAAGGACGCTGAAAGGCCGGCACTCGCTCTTGTAGCTTCTGCTCCACTCGAATTAAAAATGAAACGGATTTACGTATTCGAAGTAGAAAAATGAAAGAAAAGGACGAAGTTTGCGCATTGCGAGTACACCCTTTTGCGAAGTACGAGTACAGTGTTGCACAAGGCTAGCAAGGCACCTGCACGATGAATCCCCGCTGTTCTCAAGGAAGGAGACTTCTACTAACGAGATTAAGCTGGCGAGACATCGAATCTATGATTTGTATCACTCATGCCATGAAGCGCCGAAGCTTCCTTTCCGAACGCGGTCTGCTGGACATTGCCAACGTAGAAGAGAAATCCTTTAGGAGGCAATCCCGCTTCCAGAAGGACCTGGCTGCTCTGCAAGCGGGCCTCCAAATCCCAGCACCCGACAGATCGGCGCAGGGTGTTGCCGATCTGGCGAGACGCTTTGCATGGTTCTTTGTCGACTGGCCTATCCCAACCGTCTGTTCGAACTTGAATGAGCGTTTGGACGGAACTCGTCGGTGTTCTCCAGTATTGTGAACCTCATCGTGGGTCACATCAACGAGAGGTTCGGCCACCTGCTCGCTGACATGAACAAACATAGGTGGTTGACCCTCGCGAAACTGGAGCTGTGCTCACAGGTGAGACCCTGCATGGTTTGTGTAAATTTCGCGTTTCCATTGTTTCTAGCACAGCTGCTCTGTCTGGTAAAAAGTTACTCTTTTTGATACGCCAATAATTTACGTCTTTACTTTTGTTTCGGCACGAAAAAACAACAAGGTGTACATGGGCAGTGTCAGGACAAGTCACGACGAGCGCGTTTGTAATCTGTGAGTTTTAGTAGGCCACTTTTATGAGCCCTCTATGCTCTACTTTACGCTCTGCAAGAAGCATCGTCCCCACCGCGCATGCGTGGCCCGCTCTGAGTTGAAGCGTATAGTTAGCGGAGTGAGCGTGCGCTCCGCTTCACAAGTTGCAGAGCGGACTGCCCTCAGCGTCCTTAGCGTGATCGCTTAGATCTCAAGATGGCTGCTCTTACTCAATACGCGTCGATGTTTTTCACCGTGACCTCAGCCTGAAAGAGGCCGAATCAAGAAGTAAAGCGTACGCCCCACGCGTGAAAAGTGGCAGACCCTTCCATTTGAGTCTTCCAGCGAGGTGAAACAAGGAGACGGCAGGCCACGACTGAAAATTCGGCTCCACGCGCAACGAGGCTTTAGCCTATCGCGCTGATTGTGCAGCGCCGCCCCCAGATGGCGATTTTTTTTGTAAAATTTGCAAAGAGCAAACTTACCTGAGGAAAAAGTAAAGAAAGAAAAAGGCTTAGCTCCTATGGAAACGCAGCGACGCCACCGGTCTGCAAACAACACGGCGCCGTTTCGCACGGGAGACAAGAGATGGCGCAAGCGGTCGCGACGCCAACTGTCGCCAACGAACGAGCAGACGACGCCGAGATCCGGCCCTTTAGCAGACAATCTTTTCGACTCAAAAGCGGCGCGACCTTTTCTGATATCAGTTGGAAATGCATTATTTTATCGCCCTTACTAATAAAACATATTGAATGGACACATAATCGATTAAAAAATGGTTTGTCGGGTTATTTTGACTGTTTTTTTTTTTCGGGGTACTGATGTCGTCTGCTTTGCAGTTCGTCTTTACTACCGCGTCTGTCTTTGGTTCTGCGACTGTTATTCGCGCTGTTTTCTTACGTTTGACGTCGGTATGGTGCGTTTAACTCCCAGCGAACGAGCTAAGGTCGTACTTTGGTACGGGGAGTGCCATAGGACGAAAGAAGTCCGCCGACGCTTCCGAACGGAGTTCAGGCGACGGCCTCCGAGCTCGCCTGCCATCCTGCGCTGGGTGAGGCGCCGTATGCTCGTTCGTTGGCGGCGTTCCTTGCGCCATCTCTTGTCTCCCGTGCGAAACGGCGCCGTGTTGTTTGAAGACCGGTGGCGTCGCTGCGTTTCCATAGGAGCTAAGCCTTTTTCTTTCTTTACTTTTTCCTCAGGTAAGTTCGCTCTTTGCAAATTTTACAAAAAAAATGCACCATCTGTGGGCAGCGCTGCACAAAGTCGTAGCGCGATAGGTTAAGACACCGACTCTTCCGGCGGCTGGATTTAAAGAGCGCTGCCGCCCGTGAGCCACCCTGTATGCAAATCAACCAGAGCGGATAATCAAACGAAGTGAACGAGCATCACTTTTTGCAACCAGCACGTGTTGTCGGGTAAAGCCGTCGCGTTTCTGTGAACCTTCTATGCAGTCAGATGTACGGCATGCGAATCGCTTGGACGCCGACGGTACGTGCGCACGCGCCCTCCTGGTTGAAAAATGCCACTGAAAGCTGACCACTGGCGCATAGCGCTCGCAAGCCGCACCAAAGAAACCATTCCTCTCAACTTTATTTATTCATATTCGCTCGTAATCTTTTAAT